>BQNB010026905.1:21967-58138 GCA_026074375.1 Tanacetum coccineum | reverse complement strand
ATGTGTATAATTTGTTTGTATGATGTCCTGTGTGGGGAGTAGATGAGTTTTTACACCCTTCCACATTAAGGATATCATTTTGAAATAAGCAAAAAAGAAACAAAACAAATTTCTTTTTGAGAAAGGAAATGTTAGCTAAGGGTCCAATAAGCAAAAAATAAACAGCCCCTAAAACTCCTCCAGGTAGGTTTGACAACTTAAATATTTCATCTGAAATATTCAAGTATCTTTAACTTGCGATCGCAAACGTTAAAGGTCATATCCGAAAATTCATATTCAAGCCTTTCAACAACATATGTTAAAATGCTCTTCCTAAAGCTAAAAGCTTACATCAACCTTCGTGTGACAAAGGTCTTACGAGTTTCTACATAAGTGATTCGTAGCCTCTTTAATATACACACCTTAAGACTAAGTACTTTCACTTTCGTTAGCCCTTTCCATCCCCTTAGGAATGTCACGATCGTTTATAGTCATGCTCACCTCATACATAATGAGGATCGAATATTATCCATCGATAGAAAACTTATCAAAATTCGTCGTCATTTCCTTCGCGACAATGTCCAAAAGGAAATATCTTCATCGAAAAAGTTTCTTCGAAAGACAATATCACCAACATCCTCACCAAACCACTCAAACGTGAACCGTTTAATTTTTTTGTCTAGGTCTAGGAATGATGAAACAAATCTCATAAACGTGTCATTCTCATTTTAATAGTCTTGATACTATTAAAAACATTCTGATAAATTTCGACAACTTAATCATTTCATCCGAAATGTTTAAGCATTTTTAATTCGTGAAATGCAAATTAAAATGTCACTCATTATTCATGTCTAAGTTGTTTTACAAAAACCTTAATCATGACTCTATTATTATATAGATGGATAATATCTTCCGTCCACATTTCCGCTACCACCTTTAAGACAACCTCGTACCTCGTCGTGTGATTGTTCTATGAACATTCGCAATACTCGAGAAGAGCTACATAACTTCGTGGATGAAGTTCATCGTATGCTAACCGTCATCCGTCATGACATTGTCAAGCTCATCGCTTCTGTCTTTATTTTTCTTCATTTATTCTTTTTATTCCACAATTTATGTCCGGATGAGCACGAATTAAAAGGGAAGGGAAAACACACCTGTTCACATATATCCTTTAACCAAATACTCTCAAGAACTCACATATGTGATTCTTATTCACTAGAAACCAACAATGTAAAACCGAGTCATCCTTACCACTACCAATCTCGAGTCATCCACCTAGTCATCTTCACAAGAAGATTCACCATGTAACCATTCCCCACAAGTGAATTTCGCAATGAAATGCATCTCATCTTCATTTCCTTACACTTATAAGCATGTGTGCCTATGTTGTTGAAAGTTAAGTGATATTCGTAATGAAATGCGTCTCATCCTTATATCCTGACACTCATAAGCATGTGTGGCTATGTTGTAAAAAATAAGTGAATTTTTTAATGAAATGCGTCTCATCCTCATATCCCGACACTCATAAGCATGTATGCCTATGTTGTTAAAAGTCAAGTTAATTTCGTAATGAAATGTGTCTCATCTAATCATTTCCACTTTTTAGCAAGTAAAGAACACAAAGAAGACATTCAATCTTCAAGTGTTGTTAAGTCATCACAATGTCAAGTCTTTTACTTCTTTTACACCATTTTCATATTTTCACCTTTGTCCGTTAAAATTAACAACCAACAAAACACCCAACAAACCTATTGTCAACACCTTCCCTTTCCATTCACGCTCATCCTTCTTCGTTTATGTTCCCTCCTCAAACCATCCTTATCATCAACATTTAGTTTGATCTAAAGTCTTACGATAATGTTTATCCTTAAACACCCCAAACATGAAAAGCATACGTAATGCTTAACAAAGAAACCTTGAGGATTTAGGAATCTCTTAAAACAACCCTTAGTCTATTCAAATCCACATCATCATCTTGGTTAGATGATGATACCATAAGGAACGTGTTGATCAAAATACGTTAATATTCCTTATCCAAATAACATCTTAGAAGAAGTCATTCTTATAACAATAGTGTGTCAATTAATAAACGATTTTTGTTCTTGTTTATTAAAGTCGGTACTATACCGAAGGGTGTTGGTCAAGTCTTAAGCATGTGTCGGTCGAACCTTATCATTGGTTCCTAAACATTCTCATGTCTTAAGTATATGTCGTGTGTCTAGGTTTTAATTTTTCTTTTAAAATGTCATAGTTTAGAGTGCATATATCTAAGACATGCATGTCTTGTTCCCTGTTAGTGTATTGCTATATATATATTTAGCTATCATTGTTGGTATATATATGTGCACATTTCTACTAATTTTTTGTAGCACACTTCCGTAGATTGATTCATTGGTGCCCCAAACAAGGGGGAGCATACATCGAGGGGGGGTTGCAACCATTATGACATCTACACATTTCTTGATATATGTATCCAACCCTTTAATATCACTCCTATATATATATTATGTTGTATGAAACTAACCCTTAATGTAGTTTGAGATTTTGCAACAAATTTGATCCATGGATCCGCTAGAGTCTATATACATGGAATGCAAGTGTCATAGGAGTGCAATGAGCTAAAGGGTGCTCGAGTGTCAATGTAGATATCTTGGGATGATTAAATGGGGTTGATAGGAGCAAGACTTCACTGGGATGATGCAAGCTTGCCTGTTTGGTTCACTGCTTGAAGTGTAGTATAAGTCTCGCCTAAGAGTCCACCTTTTTGCTTTGACAAATAGGGGGAGAAGAAGTGTAAACAAGTAACTTATATATTTTACTATGAGTTATAGTTTACATATTTTGTCATCATCAAAAAGGGAGAGATTGTTGGTAGAAATATTACGATATTTAATCTATACATTCTCTTCATGTTTTGGTGATGACAAACATGTAAACTATAACACATAACATAAAGTGCTTAAGTTACTCGTGATCACAAATCATCATGCCATATCATACACAACATCTTCTCGATGTCTCAAGTCTGCTCAACGAGTTTTTATCACTCGACGTAAATCACTTAAGGTATGAATAAATAAAATGCTTTAATATCAATTTTATGAATCAATAGAAAATTTGTATTCAACCTCACATTTATTTATAAAAATTGTCACAAAAAATAAATTTTTATAATACATTTACTAAAACTGTTTTATATCTTTAACAAAACTTCTGATTAAGATTTAAAAGTAATGTTTTAAATTTCAAGATACATCTTTTGAATTCAAATATTCTACCCCCAAAAAGGGGCTAGAATGTTCCAGAAAAACACCTCCCCCAAAGAGACAAAAAAAGGAGCGTCCTGGTTATGGCGAACCCCCTTAATTTTAAAGAGTGCGTCCCCTTTAATTATAAAGGCGCATCCCCCTTAATTTTAATAAGGGGACCGACACCCTAAATCAAGGGACCGCCCAACAAAAAAAATCAGTTCTAATTTGCCTATAGAATACTGAACAATTTCCCACTGATTTTTTCACCTTTTACACACACATTCTTTCCTGTTTCTAAATACACACATTATACTCATCCTTTAAATCCTTTGAACATTTAATCTATAAGTCCATTTGTTTCCAAGTGATTCAAGCATATTTCCTCCAAGTGCAAGAGCAAGACCTTTCTTATCATAAGATACGAAGTAATGTATAGGTTAGTTAAGCATTCAATACATTAATATACATTCCACAATGTATAGAATCAAGTCTATGTAAGTCCTAAACTTAAGTAATAGTTAGAACGTGGAGATCATGGAGTGTATATTTAAGATCGTTGTGGATCATAGGAAGCTTTAGACATAGCTCTGTGTTTATCTTTGTAATTGTCATATTTGAAGTGATAGTAAAAGTTGAAGTATAAAGAAGTTGTGAAGTTAGGTAAAGTATAAAAGAAGTTGTGAAAGATGAAGTGAAGCTAGTGAAGTATGAAAGTAGTAAGTCGTGAAGTGAAGTGAAAGTCCGTGAAAGTGGAAGTGGAAGTTGTGTGGTGAACGAAAGTTGTAAATTGTATGTGAAGTAAGTGTGGTTTAGTTTGTATGATAGATTGGTTCTAGCTAGATAAGAAAACCTCGACATTTGGCTTAGTGTCAAGCGAAATCGGTGTAAGCTTAGGTTATGTTTGGTTTTCTCCCCTCCGCCATAAAGGGAGTAGCTTGTTGCACTAGTGAAGAAAATCTCAAAGTTTGGGTACAGCGGGGATGTGATAGGCGAAGAGGTGCCTTTCGAGAACTGAACTAACTATAAATCATCGGTGTCCGATTTGCACTTTTCTTTTACTTTTTGCTTTACAATCTTTATATAACCATATTGGCCTAATATTTATAATTGCATTTAGAACTATATGTGTGTTGCTTGTTGCTTATCATTGTTTGGCTGATAAATTGTAGTCATAAGATAGAAGTATAGCATTGTGATTGTGCTTAAATGCATATGACATGTTATAGTGGCAAAAGGCTGTATAATTTACACTTAACAATATTCATCTAACATGATTGGACTAAATAAGATTACGAAATATTTTATGTTTTAATAAATTGACAATGTATTAACCCCCCCTCTACGATTTCCACAAATCTAGAATGAAAAGTCAAACTTTACAGACTCGCCTTTAAACAAAAGTTCTTCCTTTGGAGACAACCCGTAATGTTATATAGTTTTATCGAGTCTGTCTTCCTAGAAATCAATACGGCGTATCCGCTCCATACCATACCGCATATTGATTGTCTGGACTTATCCAGTCTTTAACTTTTTATGAACTTTTAAAAACATTATTGTTAGTTTTCAGGACAATACGTGTATTCCATGCACATGATACGGCGATATTCACCCTACCTGACTCTGTATACTAGTTTGTTTAGTATAGTTAAATTAACCGCAGTACCCAAGATCGAAAGTACCTTTTTCCTCAATTTTAACACAGGACCTCGTGGAAAGAAATATCGAGGAATAATTGGTGGAAGAATTTACAATCTATCAGATCTTGGAAGTGTTGGATTCTTGAAACTTCAAGACGGTTGTTCAACATACGAAAGTTCCTTTGCATCAATAAACCTATCATGGAGAATCACCGAGACAAATATCAGGGGAGTTTCCCTTCTAAGTTCTATTTTAATTCCCATATTTAATGTTTTATCTATACAACGAGGACATTGTATAATTGCAAGTGGGGGGGATGGGAATTAGAATGTTTACTTGTCCTATTTTTCACACTAAAATGCTTAAATCATGCTTAAAATTTATTAAAAAATATCAAGCATAGTTTTATGAAATTACTTGTTACATAACCCACACACAATAACCCTTATTAGATATTGTAAGGATTTAACCTATCCGTTTCCAAATGTTTACCCAAATTCCCATAAAAAAGAGTGTCGTATGGTAGTAGACTTTAGAACTTGGCTTGGTCTAGCACTCCAGACCGCAGTGATAAGTCTATGGATTTAGATGGAGTAACTTGTTTAAATTGGTAAAATTTTAGGATTACACCCAAAATGCCTTTACATGTTTCTTATTAACTAACTACATCGGTTAGTTAACCCCCTATTAAACCCTTTTGTATATATCTATACTTTAGAGGTAAGATATCCCTTTATTTTTAATTTAATATAGAAACAACCCATAGAGCCGTAGAGCCAATCCTTTAGGAACTACACCAACTATTTATTTCGTTACACCTTTACACCTTAGCCAACCTTGTTAGATTAAGTTTATTTTACAGTTGCTAGTTGCTTAAAGTGTAAAGTTTGTATTTCTCGAGTCTTGTGTCTATTTTGGTACGGTTGGAAGAATTTGAACATCGCAAATGGGAATGTATATTATAGTCAAAACTCATGTATTTTTTCTACCAACACAATTATTGGTACGTCCAAAGAACGAAGAATTACCGAAGGAATTATCCAGATTTATTATGATCGTGAAGATGGTGAAATTACACCGAGTTTCGTAGTATAATGTTAGTAAAAAAAATTAAAAAAATTAGAAAAATAGCAACAAAAAAAGAGAAGGAAAGTTTGAAGATAATCGTTTCGCAACTACCGAAGGAATTATACGAAGGATCGATTATTCGTTGATACAAATCGACGATGTAGAGTATTGTATAAAGTGGAAGATATCGCCACTTGCCTTGTAAAGTATGTAAAGTATGGGATGATTGGGAAGTTGACCGTTACGGGAACGCCAACTTAGGTTGTTGTTTTTGATCTATGATCAAGACGTTGTAAATAGTCGTGTCTTTATCATGGTAACGGTCGGGAAAAATTGTCTAGCAACTTGTATTTTAGACTTAATCTATTTATTTCCTAATTTTTATTTAACAACAATTTATTTCCATTTCCTAATCATTAACCATGGGTTTTACGCGAATGAGGATTTATACGAGCATGCATGTCTATTTCGTCGTTACGGCCATGTATGCATGTCTCAGCTACCTTGTTGGTTTATTACTATTTGTAAAAGTTAGAAGATCCATATCCTATATCATTCTTCATCCTAACCGTTGGTTAAACTCGAATGAGGATGTGATCGAACATATATGTCTATTCCGTCTTTATGGCTATGTATGTGTGCTTCAGCTGCCTTGTTGGTGTGGTACTTTTGGTGAAAGATTGTAGAATGATCAACCTTAAGCCTTATCTTACAAACCCATATTTACATTTATAAACTTGTTACTTCTTAGCTTTAGCGGTGGAGATGTGTATCATTTCCAATCTTATGATAGAATACTCGTCACGACCGAGCAATTGAGCGAATTAGTTACATGTTACCACATAGATTAGTTGAGTGATTTGAGTGTTTTCATCTTCCTATTTCGTGAGGTGTTTGGTTGTGTACTTGTAATAGATCAAATAAATGCTTAACGGAAAATATCCTTAAGGATACATTTTTTAGAAACTTCTAAAGGCTACTTAAGAACAAATAGGATTCAAGTGGGGGGATATTTGATGACATCAAATAACCTCTATTTTATAGCATCATTTATCCCATGTAAATAACCCATTTTGTATAATTATTGCAAAGAATTGTTACTTAATCATGTGTATTTGAGAATTGCAGTAATTATGGGGTACTTGGTGAATATTAGCAAAAGGCGCGCATTCTGAAGCTTAAACGAAGATATTTTGAAGATTACTGTTCTGACAACCAATACGCCGTATCTATGAAGGAAGATACGACATATATGTGCCTGCACTCACCAAAGTCGAAGACCACATGATCAATACGTCGTATCCAGTGAAGTCCAATATGTCGTATTAGAGATATAGAAGGTGAATATTCTGGAAGATATCAAACGTGGTCCCTACTCCAAGAAACACCCAATACGTCATATCTAAGACCTTGGATATGCCATATCGACACCGATTCCAGACCTTATAAATACAAAACTCAAAAACGAGTTTTAGTGTGCTAAATCATATTCTCGATACCTAAACAACAAAAGTCGATTTTCAGAGGAGAAAAAGAGCAAAAGAGGTCTTGCAACGCATTCCAATCCATAGGAGACAACGTGTAAATTCTTATACTTTTGTAATCGTTTAGTTTTTGGTATCATTCGTTAACTCGGTTAGTTTACCTTAGCTAAGCCATTACTCTTGTATTAATTATGATGTTTGAAGGCTAATACCTTCGGGTATTAGCCATTATTATGAAGATTTAAATGTTTGGTTTTGTTTATTTCTCGATTGCTTAATTTATCATTGTATGCTTGTTTATGTTTATCAATTTATACTTGTTTATATGCGACCTATCATTCAACTAGATCTAGTGATACGGACCAAGTAATCTAGATGCCATGATAGCTCTCCATATAGTAATTTATACATCTAGAATCATAGGATCACAAATATTGTCCTGCTAAATCTGTGCTAGGATACGCTTCTGGCTTAACTAGATATCGGATATTGCCTTTGGTTTATTGAACAAGTTGACTAGCAGATGAACCTAGATAATTCAACAAATAACGTTCTGATTCCATTGGATAGTTGGACAACTGGACTACTAGTGTATAAATCGCCATTAAGCAGTAAGTGAGTAAAGTCACCATGAGCTAGGGTTTAACAAGATCATCATTGCCTTAATCCCTAAGATAGATTATAATCATCAAATAAGAATGCTTTATGCGGATGCTTTAATTGTGACAGAATTAATGTGTCTAGGTCTTAGGAAGAAGCCCCGCCTAAGTCTAAGAATGATATCCCACATCGAGATAAGTAATCATTGCACTGAATAAACAAACTAACTTCTGATCGGATTAATGATGGCTAATACAATTTTCTATCATAAGGCTTGACCGTTCTTTTATATTCTGTTAATTTGCTTGCGTTAGTTAAAGTGTCTTGAATTGATTTTAGTCACCACCAACCCCGTACCAGTCTCTCAGGCTGAAACCCCCCCTTTTACCTATTAGAATTAGAATTAGAACTAACATAGGATTAACATAGGTTTGACTTAGATTATAATTAACTTAGATTAGTAAACCAAAATATTAATAAATTGAGAGATTTAACCTTGCTTCAAGTGTTCGACACCCTACTTACCACGAATCTACCACCGACCAGGTACACTGCCCGTTAAAGTGTTGTTTTTGGTTAAGTCGACAAAATAAAAATGTAAAAATTGAATCATAAAAATATACACCACACAATGATACATCAGATGCAATCTTTGATGAGAATAGATTCTCATCTATACCTGAACCAAGTCAAAGGTCCCTAATAAATGGAACTGATGATATTGGTGTTTCAGAGTTCCTTAATGAGGTCCTTGAAGAGGTTGTGGCTCAACAACCCTCAAAAAGTAAAAAAAGAATAGGACTTCAAAGAACTTTGGACCTAAGTTTCAATTATATGTAATTGAAGGAACAAGGGACAATGTCTTCGACCAACACTCCTATTGATTTAATGTTGAGGATGACCCCAAAACATTTGATAAAGCACTAAATTCCCAAGATGTTGCTTTCTGGAAAGAAGCAATAAATGATGAGATGGATTCCATCATGGGCAAAACACTTGGGTGTTGGCTTATCTACCACCTAGCTGCAAAGCTCTGGTTTGAAAATAGATCTTCAAAATAAAGATGAAGGTAGATGGAACTATTGAAAATTTCAAGGCTAGACTAGTCATTCAGGGCTTTGGAAAAAAGTCAAGGATAACCTACCTTCATACTTATGCTCTCGTGGCACGTATAAGTACCATAATACTGCTGACTATTTTAGTATCAATTCATAATCTAATTATTCATCAGATGGATGTGAGGACAACTTTCTTGAATGGTGATTTAGATGAGGAGGTTTATATGAAGCAGTCTTAGGGATTTATTATGACTTGTAATGTAAACAAGGTGTGCAAACTTGTGAAGTCTTTATATGGACTGAAACAAGCACCTAAACAATGGCATCAAAAAATTGATGAAGTGGTTTTGTCTAATGTTTATCTTCTTAACCAAGCTGAAAAATGTGTGTATAGAAATTTGATGAATCTGGTAAATGAGTCATCATTTGTCTATATGTAGATGACATCTTGATCTTTGGGACTTACCATGATCAGGTAGACCTAAAAAAGATATTCTTGTCACCAAGGTTCTCCATGAAGGACATAGGAGAAGCTGATGTTATCCTTGGTATAAGGATCAAACATGAAAGTAATGAAATATAAATTTCTCAGTCTCGTTATATTAAGAAAGTACTGAAGAAATTTAATTACTTTGATTGTACTCTAGTGAATACTCATATGGATACAAGTAAGAAGCCGATACCTAATACTGGCAAAGCTGTATCTCAACTTGGGTATTCTAAGGTAATTGGCTGCCTGATGTATGCCATGACTTGTACAAGGCCTGCTATTACTTTTGTAATGTGTAAACTGAGTAGGTACACTAGTAATCCTAGTACTCATCATTGGCAAGCTGTTCAGCGGGCACTAAAGTATTTGAAGAAAAACTCTGGATTATAGTTGATCATATATTGGACATCCTTCAGTTCTAGAAGGATACACTGATGCAAGTTGGATCAGCAATACTAAAGACCATTCTTCAACAAGTGTCTGAGTATTCTTGCTTGGGAGAGGTGCCATTTCATGCGCTTCTAAAAATCAAACTTGCATCACACGTTTAATAATGGAATATGAATTTGTGACTTTATAGTAGTTGGTAAAGAAGCTAAATGGTTGGAAAACTTGGTTCTTGAGATTCTATTGTGGCCTAAACCTATATCACCTATTTTTATCAGTTGTAATAGTGTTGCTACATTGGCAAAGGCTTATAGTCATATGTACAATGGAAAGTGTAGACACTTACGTGTTAAGCATAGCACTTAGGTTTTAGGAATAACATGATTTCTGAGCTTATCATGAATTGGGTGGCTTCTATAGAGTTTGTCAGATCTTAAAAAATCTAGTTGATCACTTGACGAAGGGTTTGGCTAGGGACTTGGTTATAAAGTCAGCTAAAGGAACAAGTTTAAAGTCAAAGTTAGTCACTGAGCACTAGGACACCTAATTCCCTCCTAAGGAAACATGGGAGCTGAATTTAATGTGGAAAGCTTGATGTTTAGGGGACTGAAGCACATATTTAACATATCATCCCAAGGATGTGCTCGGACCTGCTAAAAAGAAGGATGCGTGTTTTATTCTTAATAGTCTAAATTTTGAAAAAGTGCAAGAGTAGGTGCATGAATGAAAAAGGAACTACATATGTGAATGTGAAGTTTTGCCGCTTGAGAGAGCTTTGGGATTTTAGCTCTTTAAACATTCATGAAATTGATATGGACACATGGCTTGTATAGTGTCAGGAACGTTTAAGTGTTTGAAAACTTTTGTGTGTGTTATCTTCAGTGATACAAAATGGCTTGAAGAGTTCAATTCTTAGAACACCCTGATTCTCGAATATTTGTAATGTATAATGTACTAAGGTGGAAATTAAATCTTCAAGATATTTTTATTTATGCACTGGTTTTGTTTTATTGTTTATTTAATGCAAAAGGAATTGTACTAAATTGGGAAGGATTGTTGGAAATTTAAAGCAATTGTGAGATCGAGTCATACTTGGACATGAGTTTAGAGGTACGGAGTGTACACCCATCAAGTCACTGAACCTCTATGACTCGTTTAGTGGTTAACTGATGCTGATATTCATCGGGGATAACTCATCAGAAGGTTCAATCCTTGAGGAAGTTATCTCATCAGAGAGTGTTACTCTCCAGTGAGTAAATTCATCAGGAACTAATACGCATCAGCAAATGAAATCATCATCACGTATACTCTTTAATGAGTGTGTTGATGATTGTTCGTGCTGATGAATACTTGGCTTTGTTGGAGCTGCTTTGTAACCGCCTTAACATATTAATGGGCGATTTCAAGATAAACTAAATGACCATGATTGATTGTTCGTGTAACCGTATTGCTACAATGGAGGAACAATATGAGGAGATTAATGGACTGATTAATTCTTATAATTTTCATTGACTAGCATTGAGTATTCCTTCATATAAATAGAGATCATCATATGCTTGGAAAGAACACACAAAAACATAAAACACTTAAAAGCAAAAGGGGTTCTTAATTTGTGCCTAATTCAAGAACATACATTTGGTATTATCCCAAGGAGATATTAACGATACCCAATCATTTGGATCGGATATTTTCTTTTAAAAAGTGATTACATGGAACCTAAATCGTTATTGTATATGATGATCGAGAATTCTGGAAGAAAATATTCGATCGTAATGACTGCGTATCATTAATATCTCTTTGGGATAATACCAAATGTATGTTCTTGAATTAGGCACAAATTAAGAATCCCTTTTGCTTTTAAGTATTTTATGTTTTTTGTGTGTTCTTTCTAAGCATATGATGATCTCTATTTTTATGATGATCTCTGTTTTATGTTTAAAAAGTAATTTGTGCCTAATTCAATATACATATTCAATGCCAAAACATCTTTTTTCCTGAACGAGAATTCTATATTAGAAAAAAAATAGAAAAAAGCTAGAAACAAAAACACCAAACTACGGCAATGGGAAAAAGCAACATAGAAAGACCACAAACGTATGTTTTCATTTCATTTGTGAAGTTGGTAGCTTCCTACGGAAAAATATTTTAATGATGTTTCATCAAATGTACATAGGATGCGTGAACTAACCGGAGGTAAAAGGATGCAAATATGAATTTAGAAAAGTGATACCTATATGGATATATGTCTACCGGCCTCATATTCGTTTAATTTCTTTATAGGAATGTCTGAATTTGTGGTTTAAAATTCATGAAAAATGTTTATTTTTTGTTTCAATCATAATGAGCATATATATAGTTTATATATATGGGTTTTTCTAACATGTGCCCCAGTGGCACATGTTAAGGTGGGGACATCAGACTGTGTGTCACAGCCTGATTGACCAACAGTTATTTGTGGGGCCTGATAATGATTAATAACAATAACTGCTGGCCAATCAGACTGTGACACACAGCCTGTGTCCCCACCTTAACATGTGCCCCTGGGGCACATGTTAGAAAAACCCTATATATATGTCATGAAAAAAATCAAAATTTTATACTTTTTCATAATTTAATGCATGTGTTACGGTTGAACATTCATATTGTTATAAAAGGTTTATACATAATGGTATGAGGTTTATAACAATGTTTTCAAGATCGGGATCTTACTTAAGATCATTTACTTCTTTGCAAGATCGATTTTGTAAAATCGGATCGGGATCTTACTCATGATCGTTTTCTTCTTTGCAAGATCGAGTTCGTAAAATCGGATCGTGATTTATTAAGATCCTAGTATAATGTCATTTACTTAATAGTCTTTGTAATATTATACAAACCTACAAATTATTATATATCATAAACAAACATTATATCAAAAGTTATGATTATAGTATGTTTAAGAAGATTAGAATATTGTTGTTTAAATTCTATAAAATATAATCCATAACATTAAAGTTTTTTAGTTTGTGGTTCAATAAAAGTAAGATCGAGTCGGATTAAATCTTAAGATCAAATGGTAAAAAGATCAGGATCCTATAAGCTCTTAAGTTTGCAAAGATCTTACATAAAATCGGGATCGTTTTTGTTTTGAAGTATCGTACAATCGTAAAATTATAAGATCAGGATCTCGATCTTAACAACTATAATTTATAATATCAAAAGCTTTATAAGTTCGTGATTTGACATGTTATAAACTTATTAAAATTTTATAGATGCTTTTACTATAATAAAATATATACTCACTGTATAAGTATATAAATCACATTATAAACATTATACAACTATATTATGCGTAAAATAAAGTGTTTCAATGAAGAGTGAATGTGTAAAATTAAAAAGTGCGCAAATTAATTCTTTTTTGCTTTACGAATGTTTGCAAGATATTTGCGGTTAAATCACGAAATAGTGACTGAAATGACTTTGATTTATAGATGTTTGAAAAGTAAAGAGAAAAGTTTCTTTGAAATGACTAATATTACTTAAAAATGATAGCAATACAAAACTTCCCCACATTCATGGGAGCGCCAAAATTTTTAAATGACGTATTAACATAAAAAAAACTAATGTTTTTTATAAGCTAAAAACATCTTTGTACACAACTACTCACTAAGATATAAAATAATGATATCATAATATTTTTCTTTTTCTTAATTCTTTGGTTTCTCATATAGAAATGACACCCAAGTAGGAAGTTAGTGTAGATGTTAAAGGAATGAGAGTGATCAAGCAATTATTGGTCAACCAAATGAGAAACAAGAAGGCATGGGTTCGAGTGTATTTGCGAGTCTGACACACATTGTCTCAAGCCTTGTGTTAATTGGTGGAGCATTTACGAGCCACGCTTATGACCACCGCAAACAGACCAAACCACCGGCACGATCGCCACCGGCCTACTGCAGTTGCCGCCCATGCACATTAAAGTGAACCAATTGTAATATAAAATACCAAGTCTTTGTCTTACTACAAAACATTTGTGATTTTGTTTTTATAAATAAATATAAACACACTAAGATTTTACTCTCTTTTTCCATGACATGATCTTAATCGTTGAAAAATCGCTAAACACGTAACTTTCAACTTTTCAACTTAATATATGAATAAACTTATAAATTTTGTAGACGTTAGATTAATAGATTAGCGAATTCATAAGCATTTTTCATTTAATTTCATAACGTTAGATTAATACTACTTTAAACATATAAATAATACGAGAAAACAATGGTGATATACGTTGAGCATCCGTTCTTGAGGAAACGTGTGTTGGGCGTCAGGGCCCAAAATTTACGCCTTAGATTATTATTAACCCTCAGGGCATGCTTGGTTTATTATCGAGTAATGGTAATGACAAAGGCAAAGATAATACTAAGGAATAAAATGAGATTGCTTAGCATTCCTTTTGTCGTTCACCTTGCTTGGTTTACACTAGTCATTGCTACATAATACATTCATATAGTTATCTATAAAACTTAATATTTGCATATTTAAATTTAAAAATAAAAAAGAAAACGGAATTGCAAGTAATGTTGAAAACAAGCAAAAGAACCCGCGCGTTGCGGCGGGGCTAATTTTTTCTCGAATAATTTTTTTTTACGTTTCAGGGTTTTTGTTCTACTGCTAGCATGTCCTTTGGTTTGTACGCGCAGCTTGGCCAATTTGCCCCCCTCATTTCGGTATATACACTAGAATGACATTCGATTAGTACGTACTATCAATTTAATTCATATCTCTTAGTTATATTGTTATTTGCTATATAATTACTGAATTTATATATTGCACAATAAAAAAGTGATAATTTAACGTAGAAAATAATGAAACAAGGAGAGGGAGATAAGGTGTTGAAAATGTCGTGGAATACATGACTAATGTAATGTACTGCATAAATATGTTAAGAGGCAACTTTATGCCTTACTTATAAATGTGTAATATAGACACATCTTGTATATATAGATAGTTAAAATTGTAAGTAAAAATTTATTTTCTTGACAGTTGATGTGAGTATTGAAGAAGTGTGATATATAAATCGTCGTCGTATTAAGGTGAATGATGTAGAGCTTTAGATGATCTGAAGAGTTACCTTTGGTTTGGATGAATGTAGTATGTTTCTTATTGACTCTGAGCCGGATGTCCTGTGGAGTGAGGGAAGAGTTCTACGGTTCATTGTATGCAGAGAGATTTGAGAGAATACTACTCATGATTTTTTGATGTCGAATAATTATGAATGTTAAACATACTGATTTAATTAGTTGAATCGAATAAGCATTATATAAGAGAATCGACGAGTATTTGATTCACAAATCAGATAGTTAAAGATCGAGTTGTTAAATCTTTAATGGTTTGTGAGGGTATCAAATGAGATATTCCTGTGAAATAGTGTGTGATCAGAGAAGAGTTTCAGCGCACTTATTACTATGTGCAGTGTGTTGACAAAAATACGAGGGAGTTGACCTGGTCACCCCACTACGCCGACCGAAGCAAGACCTGGTCACCCCCAACCTTTGCAAAGTTAGGGTCTTCTGCACGACCTTACAATTGGAGGAAGATTTCGTATTAAAAAAAATTAACTCTTTCTTTTATATTTTTATTTAAAAAAAAAACAATCCCCCATTCACTATAAAATCTCACTTTTTATACCATTTTTAATCACAAAACACATACATTTTATACACTTTCATTATCTTTTTTAAATGGCTTGTTCAATACCACATAACGACGATGAAATCCAAGCTTTGGTTCAAAAACAAATTGACGAAGATATGGTTCATCAGAAAGCGATACCACACATACATTTTATACACTTTTCGTAATTTTTTTCCGTGTATTTTTATTTCCGTATTTAATTTGTAAAATGTTTAATTATTAATGTAATGTTTTTAAAAAAAAAAATTTGTTCGGTGTCCTTTGCGGTCACCGCTACATGTGTTTGGTCACTGTGTGGTCTAAGAGAGAGAAATTTGAGTTGGCGCTGACGTGGCGGTGTCCTCTGCGGTCACCACTACATTTAGTCTTATTATTTACTGTTCTTTACTTTATTGTTTCACAACACGTTATCAGCAAGCTCTAAATATAAAGAAAAAAAAACATCAAGAAGCAAATTTGATACTCATGCATCTCATTGATTGGGATTCGTACTTATTTTTCCTTTTAAAAGGTAAACCCTATTAAGCCTTAAAAACTACATATATTTTAAAAATATTTTTTTCCTTTGAGATCTTGATCTTGTTGGAATATTAGTAATATACATATTCACGGATAAATACACAGTCGTTTTGACTGTGGGCCATTTGCTATAGTAACGGGCTCCAATTTTGGGCCAGCCTGATTTTAGTTTTTATTTTATTTTATTATTTTGTTTTTGTTTTTTTTTTTAATTTGTATGCACAAAGTAGGAGGGAAAAAAATATTACAAAAAAAAAATACCCGCGGAAACATCTTCGATACCTAATAACTTTAAAATAATCGATATGGTCACAAACGTACAACCCATTATATTAAAAAAAACTCATATAGCAAAAAAAACGCTTTAAACATGAGGCCCAACACATAAGCCATATAAAAAAATTATTACTAATATACACATTTGTCGACAAACTAGCCTAAAATTCGCATAAAATGTGGCCCGAAGTAAAAAAAAAAAAAACTAGCCCAAGATTAGTCTGAAATCTGGCCCAAAGTAAAAAAAAATACAAAACGGTCTCTCAACTTTTAACTATTTACGGTTTTCTTACACAAAAAATCCCGTAAAAAATTAACAAAAAAAACACGTCAAGTTTTTATTGTTCACAACTTTTTTACATTCATCGACCCAAATAAAAAGATATCGAACCGTCCCAAAAAAAAAATATTCGGGAAAAAATTAACCCGTCCCAACGCAAATATTTTTTTCCCGAATCATACAAAAAAAGGAAATATTCGGGAAAAAATTAGCCAAAAAAAAACCCAAAAATAGCCTAAAATCTGGCCAAAAGTAAAAAAAAAATATAAAACGGACCCTCACCTTTTAACTATTTACGATTTTCTTACACAAAAATTCCCGTAAAAAAATTTACAAAACCGTCCCAAAAAAAGAAAATATTCGGGAAATATTAGCCCGTCCCAACGCAAATTTTTTTTCCCCGAATCATACAAAAAAAGAAAATATTAAAAATTAGCCCCACATAACGCATCGGGCAAAAAAAAACCCTAAACGTAAAAAAAAATTATTCGGAAAAAAATTAGCCCCGCCGCAACGCGCGAGTTCTTTTGCTTGTTATTACCACAATCGGTGGAACAAATAATTCAACGTTTTAAACAAAACAATGAATAATGAATGTTCTATCGCAAGGTATAAATACTAAAGTTACAATCGTAAAGGATAAATACACTTGCTCCGTTTGTTGTGTTTATGTGTGATATACACAAAATTTTGAGATGATTCTTTATTAGTATAAAATGTATTTTATGTTTTATGTTTTATGATTCTTTACTCGTGTGTATGTTTTGGAAAATTGTTAGAATTGATCATGACTTGTTTTTTTTAAAATGCTAAAAGCCCATGCATGTTCTTATAAATAAACATATTTAATCCATTAACTTTTTGGTTTCTTTTGTTTTTTTAAATAATGAGTAGATCCGTAATGTTCGGAAAGGAAGTAACCTACATCTATTGTAGATCTTTTATAATTCATGATAAATGGTTAAATGAAACATAGGATGGAAACACAATCTCTTAATGTTTTATGTGATATTATATCATTGATTTTAAATTTTATAAAGATTGTCATTTGTTTCAGTTTGGGGGGTTTAGTTAATAAAATTGGCCACTGAATGACAAATATTGTGCTGAGCGATTTTGCATGGTAAGGCACGCTAAACGGTTCAGTGGGTTGCATATTCAAATTTATTAGTCATATCCACAAACGATTCATAAGTGTGTCAGAGAGGTAGATATTATAATAACATTTGATTAGGCTATGTACTACTTGTTTATATGTATCCACTGATATTTAGTTGTTAATAGGGCTAATGACATGATAATGTATCATAGTTGTCACGATTTTTTTATATGTATCGAATAAAAATTTTGCTTTTCTAATGTACTAAACTCTGATTTTTATTGTTTTTGTTCGTGTGTAGTAAATTGTCCTTTTTGCTCCTCCGGGTTAATAAAATGAAGGTAAAATAGTCATAAAATAACAAAAATAATGCAATTAGTAAATCGAGTTTTGTACACATAAAAGCCTTTTTTTGTGCTGATTACCAATATAAGGAAAATCGTGACATTTTATACATTTAGTTGTCATTAGCCCTTGTTAATATATACGTATGATAAATTATTTTTATTTATGTTCAAATCCATTTTTATACTATGAATTTTATAAATGAACATCAACATATTTTGATCAGTATAGGTTAAAATGGTCATTTTCTTTTATTGGAAAGCACAATCGAATATTTACCAAACAATTATTTTCATCACATACATTTTCACTCAGCATTTTTGAATTATTCAGCATCTTTGATTCGCTGAGCGCTAAATAATACAGTTTTATCAAACAACCCCTTCAACACACCATAAAATCCTATCACATTTTGCCTCACTATATGATCTCACCATCTAAAATAAAAATAAAAAATATTATATCCGTCCCAAATTAATTGTTTCACGTTTTTTTTTGGAATAATCTCAATATAATTGTTATATTACTAAAAATAGATGAAGTTTGATCAGTTTACTATATTTAATTATTAATTACAACTTTATAGAAGACTTTAATTGATCAGCTAAGCGTAAAAAAATCAATTCTTGCTAAAAAATAAAAAAGGAAGCAGTAATAAATGCACTTTTTATTAAAATTATGTGTTTTTTACGGAGGATAATACTTTATAGACGAAGAGAGTATCTCACTTTATATAAACACACCTTACAATATACTCACACAAATTCACAAACTAAAAAATAAATTTTAACGGCGGTGCAGATCACCATTTTGCTGCCAAAATACCTACCATCGGCGTGCTGGTGTTCTATGGTGTGGACCGAGCGTGGACTAGGGATAGTTGTGATGGTATAAACCTCTCAATATGACTAGCTTTACAATGCCACATGTCGTAATGTTTAAGTAAAACCTTCGTGTAGGGGACAGAATTGAGAAAGAATCCATCCCGTCCTTGATGAGAAGAGCTCCTCTGTTTATCGTGAATTAGAATAGAAAGACACGTCAGCCTCCGCCCCAGGGTGATCTCAGGACCAGCTCAGGTGTGGAGTAAAGTCATGGCGTGAGGCCGAAAGGGCGTAAAATGCTTACTTATTGTGTGTGATAATGCAACTAAATCTACCTGAATAGCAGTAAATGAGCGAGCGGCTATTTATACTACCTGAAGTTACTGTAGCGGAGATGTTCTGACATTAGGATAAAATAGAGACGGAGCTAATCCTAGCTTTGTGTCAGTCTGCGGGTTGCGTGGGAGGACACCACGTCCCGTAATTACCGGTTATGGTGGACATTCCTATGAGTGCTTGCTATTAATCGCTTGTCCGAAGAGGTGTCCTAGTTCCTTGGACATGGTATTTTGTCTTGTATTTGGTCTTTTCGGATATGCCCCTCCGGCGTGATTATGTACCTTCAGATGATGTGCCCCTCCGAATATATACAGCGGACAGGTCACCCCTGTATCGTGTATTGCTTGCACAATTATAATGAGGACGATACTTGAAAATGTTTTTCGCTCTCTTTTTTTAGAGACGCGATCAAAAATCCATAATTATAGTAGGTTTAAAAGTCAGAATTTAAGGGCTGTGGTCTGGTAAGTGAGGAGCTGGACCGTGCACGTGTCCTTCTCTTCCCAATGGGCGGTGGAGATCATGCCACGTTGGAGATCTGACATGACACGACGTTTCGTGTACCACTTTTCCTCTATAAATAGTCGGCCTCTCGCATTTTTACTGCGTGTTTTTCCTTCCCCCGAACGTCCTTTCAAGATCCTTGGCTTCATTTTTTAGGTATACCTTCCGTCTTTGTTTATCATTTAGCATTACCCATCCCCTTCGATATCTTTGACAGTGTCTGAGGAGGATCAAACTGCTGACGTTGTGGCATTACCCAAGTTTGAAATGCCATCATGTGAGTCTAAGGCTATGACTGATGCCATTCGGATGTTAAATCATTGGCGGTCCGACATGACATCCCCTTAGATTTACATCTTGTTGCTCTCACCAAGGAGTGGACCATGGATAAACTGCCGGACGATATGATAGGCTTATATGAATAGTACTTCGGTTTTCGGGGATAAGGGTGCATTTTTCCGCCTCTTCTATTAGACGCTATCAAGCATTTTAGCGTACATATTTCCCAGCTAGGTGCCATTAGGATTGGAAAACTGACTTACTAGCTTTGAGCTTTTCTGTACTTGTCGGAGTATTAGATTAGTCCCTTCCGGTGAACTTGTTTAGCGTTTTCTATAAAGTTTTTGTGGGGTTAAAGGGTAACCCGGGGGGTAAAGTTATTGAAACCGAAACAGTTAATTCACAAATGGAAATGTGGCTGAAAATTGCCACATTAACCTCAAAACTAAACAACTGATAAAACACCTAAAACTAGTTGGCTTATGACATGCCATTAAACACTTACAACTATGGAAAACAACTAGATGAAACTAAGAGACAAATGACTCTACAAATACAGATAACAGAATTCAGCGTCGAAAGAACTTCCACCGGTTTTTATAAATAGGTTAGCTGTTTCATCATACACATTTTCAACTTCTTCTTCTTCATCTTCTTCTTCAACATTCAAGGCAGAAAAAGAATTTGATGAGGTGATATTATCTTTATTCAAAGAATTACCCTAATTCTTCAATAAAGATGACATAATAGATTAATTACCCTTATTAGTAGCTCCCTTCTTTGGTGTGTTTGGAGTCGCCTTTGGCTCATATCTAACAATTTGTTTTAACCTAAGGACCAGCAAATCTGACCAACCCATTATTTGACTTGATTTTCCTTTCCTCTATCGTCTTTTTTACCCACCGTGTGGAAATCCATATTTGTCTTCCCTTCAACAGTTAGGAGTAAAAAATAGGAAAAAGTAGAGACACTTAGGGGACATGTCACCACTTTTTTTGGGACATCGGTCGTGTACATGGACCACAATATTTGCATTACATACACACTGGGCGGGCCTCCATTCATATTCAACAGGATGGTTCTTTGGGTATATCCCACCCCAATAAGGGACGGAAATACCAATAGTAACAACATCCACAAGATCAGCCTCTGAATTTACCTCAATTAAGCACCGAGCAAAACTACTCCTACCTCATGAATCATTACACATGGAATTGTGTTTGAATATGCAAACAGGTTTACCAATAAATGTAGCGATTCAACTAATAACTATCCTCTTCAAAAAACTTGAATTGGAACATTTCATGTTAATTTTAACCTCATTCGGAATGCGAGTCAATTCTCTTTAAGGCAAATATGGTATCCATCGACCATTTCTTGAGAATGATCGGAGACTTACGTATCAACAAAGGACCACCCTCCAAAACAACTTCTAAACCAGCCCGAGAATCAAATTTAAAGAAAAAGAAGCCCTTATTATTCATCATGATCCTTTTCAGCCTATGTTTCGCCCAGTTATTTCTAGCATAATATTCAACAACCGGAAACGCCATTCTCTTTCCAATAAATTAGCCATATAAAGTGTGTTCAAAACGTGTACTAACCTTTTCGACAACTTTACGAGGAATAGAAATGTTTACTAGCTTCAATATCATTTATCAGCATGTGCAGGTCACCAACAGTTGTTAATGGAACTCCAAAAGTGGCAGCAACATCAATATCATACGGTCCTCGAGGGAGGCATGATAAGAGTAGCAGTAAGAGAAACCAAAGGAGAAGAGATCACCTTTGGATTGCCATCATATGTAGCCCCAGATTCATCTAGGTTAACCCTAGTAGCGGTACCCTCTCTCACAATAGCCACCCCTCTTTGATCCATCAAACCAGAAAGAACATCAAGTTTTTCATTCCTAATTGAGGCCTTTAACTCCCCTCTCTCTTTCAACCCTAATTACATGCAGCTTATCTAAGACAACACACCCTGAATACAAGTCGATAAATTAATAAGTGGACAAGTTCTTCCTCTCAACGAAAAACCCTAGCAGAAAGAAGCTATGGTTATAATTTTAAGCGCAGTATTATACTCCCAGTCTTTGTTTGTCGACTAAGATAATGAATGAAATGACTCAATCAAAACAATAACTTTAAAACCTAATTAGCAAAAACAAAAAAATTCTTAAAAAATGAAAACCCATAATTGCAAAAACGACCTAAGATCCTAAAAAATAGTGTTAAAGCAATGATAAGAGAGCAATAAACATAATTGTTTTAATGAATCATGATCAGAATTAGATTAGAGAATGAATTAGAAGGATAAGAAAATATTGGCCGCCATCAGAGGGTTTAGGGTTTTTACAATGTTTTTTACGCTATCTATAAAGTTTGTAAACACGGACATTGGTTTTATTTTTAAGAAATAGAGTGGGTTAAGGGTGCCAGTGGTCAAGTATTCCGAGGACCTTTTCTGGGTCTGAAGGGAGCAAAAAAGATTTTTCTTTTTTAGACATGAGGAGCCATTCCAGACGCCTTGGGCTTGGAGACATCATGACTTCATCATGGTCAATGATAACGTCTTCAGAGGATGGCTTTAGCATGTCGGATGTGCAAACATTGGATCGAGAGGGTCATAGATCTTAGGCCTGTTCCCTCCAGACTTCTTTTCCAGGGAGGGCTAGCTACTATTTGGGATTTTCCTGGTTTCCTATCATTTTCAAAGATACCGAGGGGGTAATGGTAATGTTTGTAATTTAACTGTATGTATAATTCGTTTTGGCTGTTCCATGTGTTTTATTTTCTTTTACAGTGGTCACCATGTCTGAATACCTTCGTTTCCCTTTATTGTATGTTGCTTCCATCGAGAAGGGAACTGCCCTTACTGGTCAAGATTGGAGTGACTATTTTGGACAAGACTGACCATCAGAAGGAGGTCGAGGTGGAGGATCCCATGGTTGTTGCCATTAGGGTGAGGAAATCCTAAGCTGCTGCCAAGAAGAGAGAGAATAAGAAAAGAGGAGCTGATGAGGGAGAGGGCTCCCGTCCTAAGGTGAAGAGGAGGAAAGCTTCTGCTGCTCGGCAAGATAGCTCGGCCACATCTGGGCATATCTCTTCTCTGAAACCTATCCGGACGGTAGATCCTACGGTCTTGATAATGGAAATCGCTCTGGAGCTGCTGCTAAAACTGCTGCCCAACACCCCCCCCCCCCCCCCCCCCAACCACCCAACCCCCACCCAACACACACACACCACAGTACGGAGGACCGTTCCTTCCTTGTCCTCCCCATGACTCGGCCAACTGTTCTACACAATTATACAGATGTTCGTGATGACGAGGAGACAAATAGCCTTCGGCTTGGGTCCTTCGTTGATCAATCTGGAAGGAATTTGACCCTTGTCCAAACCGAAGTGTTCCAACCTTCCTCGGGCAATCATTCTGTACATCGTAGCCCCTCCGTTGAAAGAGCGACCTCTCCTACCAGATCCCGTCTGCAAGGTGCACCTAGTCTCCTGTTGATCGAGTCAATAGTATATATATAATATAGATAAATCAGTAAAATCAATTTAACAAAATCGCAATATAACCAATTCACAAAATAATATATAAGATTCTGGAAAAGTACTCGACTTTGAAAGTACCCTTCTAGTTGTTTCCCGAGTCGTTTATGTTCCTAACGACTGGCATGAATTAAATTCCGTGTTTCTCGCAAAAACTTACCCCTCTTTATACATAGATAAATGTGAACCAATATAAATATACAACGAGGGTTAAAATCCGCGAGATCAATGAATCCGGAAGCAATATAGAGCGTCTCCGGGTCGTTATGTCCCAACGAGGCTAGAATGGAAAATCGAGAGACGATTGATGATTCATGTTTGAATATGACAAGGAATGATTGGGCACTAATACTAATAGGCAAATGTACACAAAAATAAGCAAGGAAAATAAGCTAGAATAAGCATAAAAACTAGAAATGGTACAAACACTTGAAACTTTTAAGCTAAAACACAAATAAACTCAAATAAACTTAAGACAAATCAAATAAGCTAAGCTAACTCTAAATAAGCAAAATCAAAAAGCAATTAAGCTAAATTAAGCAAGAAAAACTCAGCAGTACTAACAACAGTACTAGCAGTATTAACTACCAGTATTAACTAACAGTTTTAACTAACAGTACTAACTATCAGTACTAACTTGGAGTTAGTACTGCTAGCTTTAAGTTAGTACTGTTAGTTCAATGAAACAAGAAATAAGCAAATAAGCTAAAACAGATATTTAACTATCCCTAATAAGCACTCAGGCCTAAGAATAAGCAACAAAAATAAATTAGAATGGCAAATAAGCTAAAAAGCTACAAACTGATACACTATTGAAAATACTTAGAAAAGGAAAATAAGCTAAAGTAAGTTCTACTAAAGACAGTAGGCCAAAATGACTTAATTTACTCTAAAAAGCTAAGCAAATCTTAAATAAGCAGAAGCAATAAGCTGATAAGCTAAAATGAACCACCAGTACTAACAGTTTTAACTACCAGTACTAACTTAGAGTTAGTACTGCTAGCTTTAAGTTAGTACTGCTAGTTGAAAATATCTCTTAAAGTTTTCAAAAATCATTTTTCTTTTTATTTTAAGCTGATTTGATCCTAATTTATTAAAAACAGATTATCAAATAACAAAATAAGGCATTTATAAGCAGACTTCAATCAAGAATAAGCACTTAAATAAGCTGAACCAATCTAACAGTTTTGACTCATAACTAACAGTGCTAACTAAGAAATGTGCATAAGTTACTTTTCAACTAACAACTAAGCAAGATAAACACTAAACATTCTGATGAAGCACAAATAAGTAAACAGAAGCAACAACTAAGCACTATAAGCAATACTGCAGTAAATAAGAAAAACAAGAAAAAGAGTGACTTACAATACCCTTGCTCAAAACAGGGTCAAACAATGAATCTACAAGCTCTAGCTTGCATAAAACAAGCTAGTAGTGTCCATAAGCCCATCCAGAACTGGCTTATCATCCATAAAGTAAGCTGTGGTGTATTTGAGAGTGATTTTTGTGATTTTCTCTTAACTACTTAACTTTTTATTTTTACTTAATGAAAACAGCTTAAAAGTAAGCTATGTTGAGAGCTTTTTGAACACAAATCAATACAATTGAGAAACTTAGCACTTGGAAATGTAAATTGACTTAAAACCTCAAATTTGCATTAAAACTTGAAAGTGTTACAAAGCTGAAAAATAAAAGCTGTAAATGACTTTTAAAAACTGAAAATTAAACTAAGATGCTCTAAAAACTAACTAGTTTTTTTTCAAAGGCTTACAAAAAGCTCTATTTTATAGCCGAAGTCTTCTTCTCTTGGACTTCTTTCTTCTGTGCTTCTTTATAGAGACAAAACAAAGTGTGCTTGTTGTGTGAGGAGATTTTAAAACAAATCCCAGCCTTTAATTTCTTTTGTGCTTATTTGGAGTCAATCATAGCCACTTGATAAGAGTAATCTCAGCCATTCAATCTTCTTGTGCTTCTTTTTGAGTCAATCTAGCCATCGAAATTACTTGAAAATGGTGAGGGATTGCCAACATGGCAATTTATAGAGTTGGGGGAAGATAGTGGAGGAGGGGGAAATGTTTTATCCAGGATGTTGAATGGTTTGCAGGGTAAAAGAAGGTGAAGGGGACCCGTGAGTTGTTCTTGGGTTTTGTTCGGCGGGAAAGATGGTTTTGGGTAAGTTGACAGCTTTGGCCCCTCATCTCTTATAACTTCATTGTAGACTTCACCCTTTTATGATACAACTTTAGGGGTTTGGCAAAACTGGCCCCTAAAGTTATACTTCACACGGTATGCGATTTCAGCCCTTGTAATACAACTTGAGGTTTGACAATTTTAGTCCCTCAAGTTGTATTTTCTTCTTTAGACTTTTTCAGGGTTGACTTGACTTTTTGACTTTGACTGACTTTGGCTTCGATTTGACTTTGTCTTTTCCGTTCCGTGCTTGGTTTTGTTTGTTTTTGGCTTTCTTCTTGTCCTTTTCTTGAATATCCGTTTCCTGCATAATCCAAATGCAAAACATACAAATACAATGTATTTTTGGTACGTTTTTAGTCATTTAAGTCCGTTTTTGATAGAAAATGGTATGTGTAATTAAGCACATTACCATGTATCCAAGGTTTGTACAAGTGTTTTTTAATAAACAAGTTGATAGGATGTCAAACCATAATGGGATTTATTTTATACCCTCCCACACAAAGAAGATTTTTAGAAACATGAAAAGGGTAGGAAAAGGTTTTTCTAGAAGGGAAACACCCTTATTTCCGACAATAATGCTACAAGCTTAAGAAGAAATGGGTGAAGGTTCAACAATTCTAACTGATCCCCATCACACACCCATCATTATTCAACCATCAACATCTCAACCTCTAAAGAAATAAAAACCTAGGAAGCCAAAGAGAAAGGACACTGAGGTACCTTAGCCTAGTGGTGCTACAACCAATGTAGCAAATGAGGTTGTCTATGAGGAGATAGATGACAGTTTGGAAAGGGCTGCCACTACTACTACTAGCTTAGATGCAGAGCAGGATAGAAGTAATATCAATAAGACCTAATCCAAGGCAACACTTAATGAACCAAGTTCCATAGGAACTAGTTCAGGTAGTGGTCCCAGGCGCCAAGACACCATGGGGGATACTATTGCTCAAACTGGGTTTGAGAATGTATCTAAAACTTCCAATGATTTACTGCTCGCAGGAGTTAACACACCTCAAAGTGATGAATATAGTCTAAAACTAAAAGAATTGATGGAATTATATACCAACTTGCAAAATAGAGTTATTGATATGGAGAAATCTAAGACCTCTCAAGCTCAAGAGATTACAAGTTTAAAAAGGAGGGTCAGGAGACTAGAAAAGAAAGGAGGGTCAAGAACTCATAAGCTAAAAAGACTTTACAAGGTTGGTTTGAGTGCTAAAGTAGAATCCTCTAAAGAAAGTTTGGGTGAAGAGGATGCATCCAAACAGGGGAGGATTGATGATATTGATGCTAATGAAGACATTTACCTGGTCAATGTTCACAGAGATGAAGATAGGTTTGGGGTAAATAATCTTGAAGGTGATGAGGTGGTTGTTGAAACTGAAGTTGCTTCTAAAGATGTGAACTTAAGTATTGATGAAGTTACTTTAGCTCAAGCACTTGCAGCTTTGAAAAGTGTAAAACCCAAGGCTGACAAGGTTATGTTATAAGAACCAGAGCAGGGTACAATTACAACAACAACTGCTTCTACAACAGTTACAGTTGCTAGCACAAGACCCAAGGCTAAATGGCTTGTTATTCATGAAGAGGAGCAAGCAAGTACACCAACAGTTTCTTCTCAACAACCATCACAGGTCAAGGTTCAGGACAAGGGTAAAGGAATCATGGTAGAAGAACCTTTGAAGATGAAAAAGAAAGATCAAGTCAGTTTTGATGAACAAGAAGCTAAAAGATTACAAGCTGAATTTGATGAAGAGGATAGACTGGCAAGGGAAAAAGATGAAGCCAATGTTGCTTTGACTGAAGAATGGAATGATATTCAAGCTAAGATTGATGTTGATTATCAATTGGCTCAAAGACTGCAAGCTCAAGAGCAAGAAGAATTGACTGATGAAGAAAAGGCAAGATTGTTTATACAATTCTTAGAAAAAAGAAGAAAACATTTTGCATGTAACACCCCCATTTTTCACATAACAGCGAAAAGGTCATTTGGGGTGCTACATCTTAATACAATAACTCAAGCATAAAAAACGACTCGCAATTTATTTTTCAAATTAAGTTAATTAGAATTTAATTTTGATTTTTAATTTAATTTAGCATTTATTTTCTTAATTTTTAGTATTTAGGTTTCCCGATACCTGATTCTGTTCCCCGTATTTTAGTATAGATTTAATTTTAGGATTTCCCTATAACTAATTTTGTTTCCCGTAGTTTTTAAGATCCCCATTTCCTATATCTGTTTCCCGTAGATTAAATTAGGTTTTATTTAATTAATTTTAGTTGTAATTATATCAGTGTTTCCATCATATATTCTCCATCATTCAATTTCTCATCAAACCAGGATTACTTTCAATTGCAGCCTCGTTGGGACATACGACCCGGGAATATCTCTTCCGGAATCTTTTTATTATTGATTCTTATATATTTAATCTCTTTGTGTAGATTTTGACCTTTTGCCTTGTGTAAGGACATTTGGTTGAGATTTGCATTTGTGTTATTTTATATATATATACTATCACACGAATCACAACGCATCCGTAGTGTTATTTTCCTGACATGAGACGATAGCTAGTCGTCACGAATTGGAAGTGGTAATCTCCAAATAGTATTATTTCTTGTATAAGCGTATGCCATTACCTGGCAATTAACAATTCATGATTTCCGCGGGTCTTTTATCTAGCGAGTTAATCTAACTTATAATAATCAAGGCTACTAGCATACAATCTCCCTTGTGTTCTATTTTGAAAACAAGCATGTTATCTCCCTCGCGGGTTTTTAAAACAATTAAAGTGTAAAAATGCGAGGCTATGAACTCACTTAGTGATGTTGGACGAGAATATCGATGAATGAAAACTTTGGAAGTAGGCGCGTCAATCAACCAAGACCTATACAAATTGTAACGGGTCTTTGGTTTTAGTCGATAAAAATAAATGATAATTCATAAATAAAATAATTATATGTATACCTGTAGTTATATGATGATCATTCTCTTGAAATATAATTATTTCACACTTAAAGTTTACTAGGTTTTTAACTTGATTTTATTAGCCATTTTTACTAGTATTGTCCAATTTGGTCCAAAAAGCCCAATAGGCCCATTAAGCAAGCCCATTAAGTTATTAGGTTGATATTATTAGCCCAAGACCAGGTCTTAGCCCATTAATTAAGCCCAAGTGGGTTGGCCTTAAAGCCAAGTGAAATATGTCTATTTTAATGCATTGGGCCTAGTGGCCCAATTAAGTCTTATGGCCCATTTAAGCTTGTAAATGAGTCTTATTATAAATTTTTAGGTTCTCAAGGTCGGGACATATTTATTATCAGTAAGTTAACTTTTAAAAAACTCCCAAGAAGTGGGTCCTACCACCTCGGGTTTTAGTGGTAAAAATATTTTATTAATTATAGTGTTCGTGTAGACGTAAAATTTTATATACGTCGTATTTTAATAACCGTAAATGATATAATTGAAAACTTTACATCCTTAGTTTCATAATTAAGTATATATTACAGATCCAAGGTTACTTTTATATTTATTTTAAGTATACATATACTTATGATCAAATCACTACACAAAGGTCAAGTTACAAATTCAGATTGAAATCTCACTTTCACCATTTTTGATGCCATTTACAAACAATAATGAATTGGTTGATCATCCAATTGGTCCAGAACCTAAATAATTTTATCTAGGTCCCGTAATTATGACTTTTTGTGCCATCTGTATAGCAAGGTCAGAATCAACTAGTTTTAGTATTTTGTCCATAACTTACTCAATTTTTACAATCCAATGGGGATCCAATTTGCTACATGATCACAAGACATTTGTCTACAACTTAGAGTATTCAAATCAACTCTCAAAGTTAATCAAAATTCCAAAACTTACTGTTAACATGAGCCCATAATTTTTAGTGATTTCTAGCTTGTTTCAATAGTTGATTAAGCCATTTTTACCCTAGATCTATGCATGCATGAACTATTTTATTACTTGATCATCATATATCATACATATACATTTTGAAATAAAAATAAAATGATAACAAAACTTATAAAGTTTTACCACAAGAAAATGATGATGATTATCAAATGATCACTAATAAACAACAAGACTTGATGTAGACATCAAATCCAAGCTTAGTCTTTACTCCAAAAACACTTTGACCATCATTTTCTCTACCCAAATAACTTTTATAAAACTCAATTAACTTCAGACCCTAATGTGTACAAAATCCTTCTTGAAAACCCTTTTAACACTTCCAAAAATGCCAGGATTATACTAGGTAGTCACCTTCACTAGTGTTCTTCATTACTTGATCTTCAAAATTTTATAGAATTGATGTTTTTGGTGTGTGTAGGTGGTCAAAGGAAGTAACAAAAGAGATGATTTTCTAAAAATTTTGGTCTACTATGTGTTTTGTGAGTCAAAGATGGTTTATGTATGAATTTGACTATAATGCCAAGTGTAGGTTTATAGTGCAAGATGGCATACAAGGTGGACACCTCCCACCTTGTTTTTGCCACTCCTATGGGGTGAGATATTAGTGGGGTGAGTTGTAAAACTTGCCCCACAATTTATAAAGACGGGTATTATCAATGTCCGATATTTAAAAAAGCTACGTTACGTAGTCATTTTTTGTAAAAAGTAAAAATAGTACAAAACACGAAAAATTAAAACGAATGCAACAAAAATATTTCTACGGCATTTTGAAAATATAAACGTCGATGCTTAACGTAGCATTTGCCGGTTCTTCGTAAACGTCATGTAAATTACAAATGTAAGCCCGAATTCTCCCGGTTAGTAGTGAGTTCATATCTCAACATAAAAATGAATAATATAATTAATACTCGAGAATAAAATAACGACCTGAAATTGACGGATTGTCACAGCATTTCCCCCTAAAAAGGGATCTTCGTCCCTGAAGATCAATTCATCTTGTCGTCCGCTTCTTATTGAAATCAAAGAGATGAGGATATTTCTTCCACATCTGATCCTCCCTTTTCCATATATATTCTGGCCCACGGCTCGAGTTCCATCGAACCTTGACTATAGAGATCCGACTTTGCTTAAGTTGTTTCACTTCTCTATCCATGATTTCGATAGGTTCTTCGATGAAATGCAACTTCTCGTCGATCCTTACTTCGTCAAGAGGAATAATAAGATCTTCATCCGATAAACACTTCTTCAAGTTCGAAACATGGAATGTATTGTGTATTCCTTGAAGCTCTCGGGGTAATTCCAGTTTATATGCCTCCGGACCCACTCTTGATAAAATCTTGAATGGTCCAATATAACGGGGACTTAATTTCCTACGTTTTCCAAATCGAACAACACCTTTCCACGGTGATACTTTTAGCATAACTTTGTTATCCACTTCGAACTCCAAAGGTTTATGTCTCACATCCGGATAACTTTTCTGTCTGCTACGAGCAGCTAATAATCGGTTCTTGATTTGGACAATCATCTTTGTCATTCCACGAATCCTTTCTGGTCTTGTGAGTTGGGCATCTCTATCCTCACTCCAACATATAGGCGGTCTATATTTCCTGTAAGTTGGGCATCTCTAACTATTATTGTATGAGAATTCAGCTAAAGGTAAGTGCTTATCCCAGTCATTACCAAAGTCCATCATGCAAGCACGCAACACATCTTCCACTGTCTCTATCGTTCCTTCACTTGACCATCAGTTTCAGGATGGTAAGCAGTGCTCATATCCAAATTCGTCCCCAATGACTTTTGAAGAGATCTCCAAAACCTTGATGCGAAACGAGGGTCTCGGTCCGAAATAATCGACACGGGCACTCCGTGCCTACAAACAATCTTCTTCATATATAATCGAGTAAGCTTCTTCATTTTAAACTTCTCATTCATCAGAATAAAGTGAGCAGATTTAGTCAACCGGTCAATAATGACCCAAATTGAATCATATCCAGATGGTGTTCTTGGAAGCTTTGAAATGAAATCCATTGTAATTCTCTCCCATTTCCAAACAGGAATTTCCGGTTGCTAAAGTAATCCTGACGGCTTTTGGTGTTCAGCCTTGACTTTAGCACATGTCAAGCACTTACTGACATATGTCGCAATGTCCGCTTTCACATTCGGCCACCAGCATAACTCCTTCAAATCATGGTACATTTTATCCGATCCAGGATGAATGGAATATTTTGATTTATGAGATTCCAACATGATTAGATCTCTTAGTCCTCTAAATAATGGTAACCATACCCGTCCTTTTAGACATTTCGTACCATCGGATCTAACTTCAAATGGCTCCCTTTCGCCAAGAAATCCTTCGGCACCGATATTTTCCTCCTTGCACGCTTCAACTTGTGCATTTCGAATTTGTTCAGGTAAATTGTCATGTACCGTCACAACCATAGCACGCACTCGAATCGGTTCCTTATCATTCTTGCTCAATGCATTAGCGACAACATTTGCCTTCCCTGGGTGATAATAAATAACACAATTGTAATCACTTAAAAGCTCAATCCATCCACGCTGCCTCATATTTAGCTCTTTATGATAAAAAATATATTATAGGCTTTTGTGATCGGTGAATACCGTACACTTAGTGTCGTACAAATAATGTCTCCATAGTCGAAGAGCAAAAACTACCGTTCCTAATTCCAAGTCTTGGGTCGTGTAGTTTTCCTTATTCTTTCTAAGTTGTCTAGAGGCGTACGCAATCACCTTTTCTCGTTGCATCAAAATAGCTCCAAATCCTTTAAGGGATGCATCACAATACACAACAAAGTCTTCGCTTCCTTTGGGTAGTGATAATATTGGCGCACTATATAATTTCAGCTTCAATGTTTAAAATGCCTCCTCTTCGTCGTTGCCACACACATACGGCTTATTTTTCTAAGTGAGTTTAGTTAATGGTTTAGATATTAGAGAAAACTCCTTAATAAACCTTCGATAATAACCTGCCAAACCTAAAAATTATCACACTTCCGTTGGTGTAGTTGGTGCAGCCCAATTTTAATGGCTTCTATCTTCGCAGGATCAACATAAACTCCACTACTATTAATTACATGGCCAAGGAATTGCACAAAATCAAGCTAAAAATCACATTTCGAAAACTTAGCGTACAACTTTTTGCTCCTTAGCAAATTCAATATAGTCTTCAAATGTTTACCATGTTCTTCTTTATTTTTGGAATAAATCAGAATGTCATCAATGAATACGATTACAAACTTATCAAGATACGGCTTGCACACGCGATTCATCAAATCTATGAATACTACAAGTGTATTAGTCAGTCCAAAAGGCATTACTTGAAACTTATAATGTCCATAACGAGTTCTAAATGCTGTAATTGGAATGTCTTCCTCGCGGATATGAAGTTGATGATAACCAGACCGTAAATCAATATTCGAATAAATACAAGAACCTTGCAGCTGATCGAATAAGTCATCAATCCTCGGTAATGGATATCGATTCTTGATTGTCAACTTGTTTTGTTCTTGGTAATCTATGCATATTCGGACCGATCTATCTTTCTTCTTCACGAACAAGACCGGAGCTCCCTACAGTGACGAGCTTGGTCGAATAAAACCTTTCTCCGATAACTCTTGTAGTTGCTTGGACAACTCCTTCATTTTAGATGGTGCTAAACGATATGACGCACGCGTCACATGTGCAACACCAGGAATAAGATCAATACGTAATTCAACTTGCCTGGGTGGCGAAAGTCCAGGTAATTCATCGTGAAATACCTCAGGAAAATCTTGGATAACAAGAACATCTTCTAATTGTTTCTCCTTTGATTCTTGTTCAGTTACTTGAGCTAAGAATAGCTCATAACCCTTCTCGATATACTTTTAGGCTTTAATGCAAGAAACGATCTTCAATCAGGAATTATTTCTATCACCTTCAATAACCAACGTCTTACCTTCTAGGGAAATCCTAACCTTTTTCTCTCCACACAAAATAGCAGCATCATATTGTGATAACCAATCCATCCGAATAATGATATCAAAACTTCCTAGTTTAATAACCATTAAATTGATTGGAAAAGAATGGTTTAAAAGATTAAGTATACACCCTTTTCACACATTATTGGTACTTACTACTTCTCCATCAGCCAATTCGACTTCATAGCTAGGAATAACTCATAACCTTTCTCGAATCAAAGGAATCAAGAGACAGAGTTAGAAATAAATGAGCAAAGTCAACACGTGATTTACACGGGCGAATTTCAAGTTAAAAGAAAGGCTAATACCATAATGGATATGCATAAACCCCATACTTTCCTAATTCGTTATTCACCTCTGAACGCATCTCAAAATTTTACCCACCTTACTCAAAGGAGGATTAGTCAAAAAGAAAGGATAGGAACGTCAAAACTTCAAGTCGGGTATCAATAGTCAATAAATAGATAAGTGTTCAAAGAATTTCATGATGAAAGAAAGGAAATAAGAAGTAGATAACAATTGTTAAGTAAGACCGCATCCACAGATGGGTAATTTGATTAGGAAAAGGATAAGGGTACATATGCAAATGTCCCTACTTGTACCACTTGCAAACCATACAAAATCTTGATTTTTTGGAATTACAGTTAAAAATTGATCTTTATCAAAATCTTACGGTGACTACTATTTAGCCTTGCGTGGCCCTTTCTAAATTATACGTAGGTGCACGACTATGTATAATTTAGAAATAGCAATGCAATGCTTAGTTCGTCAAACTAATGTCATCATATTTAAATGTATAATCATGCTTAATTATAAGATAGAAATCAAAAATGATTTTACAGAACCGTTCATAGTATGAAAGTAATTTAATTTACAAGATGTTTAATAAATAATTTTATGGTGATAGCAACTATTTATAATTCTCAATTAAAATAACTCATAAAATGATGACAATTTAAATTTTCTCAGGTGATATTATATTAACTTATTAAACAATAAGTGGTTTGCATGAGCGTAGTAAAGAGTGGTTCACAAAATGAATGGGTGAAATGATTACAATATGATAGGAAATGAGTTTAGCCAAAATCATCATGAGATCCATGATATCGATGGCGATTGAGAATACGAGGAGAAGAAGTTACAACGCAATTCAAATCATAATGAGTATTCATTCAATGATTGCATCAATCAATAGGAACAACTTCAAGAAATAAGAAAAGAAAGATAACAACGACTCACGTAGAATTTAGAAATCAAAAGATAGTATTTTCATTAATCACAAACGAGTCACAAGTGGTATCGTCACACATTACATGTCACCATCTAATGCTATACAACTCCAAGGACTAGTTCTACTAACTGATATCTCAGTTTAGTTAGTGATTTACAAAAGATACTACAAATGATAAATTAATCTACTAAGAGTCACTAGGTGGTCCACGTGGCTCGGAAGGTCCCTTGGCCCCATCAAAAGAAGATTTCTTTGATTTCTTTCTCGGACGCTTAGTACCTTCATCATCGGATGGTGGATTAGGAACAGCCCCAATGCGAACCATCTCCATATAAAACCTCTTGTTCCACACTCGGGACTCATGCAACCTCCCCTCAGCAATCTCACGCTCCATACGAGCCCACGCCAACTTAGTCTCAGTCTCAGTCAATCTTTTCTTCAATGTGGCATTCTCCCCACTCTCCAACACCTTCAACCTCTCTAAAACATTACCCAAAGTAAGCTCAACATCTCCCAAATCATGATCAAGTAATTCTCTTTTTTTCGATCTTATTCTTTGACTTTAGAAGAGCAATCTCAGCTTGGTTTGTACTCAACTCAGCCTCCGTAAGTCTAGCTCGTAAACGGGACGTCTCCAAATCATGTCTCAAAGCCCAAGGTGCCAATCCACCAACATATGATGAGTCATGAGCAGAAGATGGCTCTCCTACCTCAAATATACCCCTCAGAAAGTCACGAACAGCATAAGGCCTTTGGGTAATAGTCCCCAAAAGTGTCCTTAGGTGCAACATCGGCCTCCTTTTCCTCTGACTCGGAATCGGATGATACAGAATCAGATGACTCTGCATTAGGTGGCTATGCATTAGGTGGCTTAGAATTGGATGACACACCTCCATGTGGTAGGGTTTTGTCACCCTCCACCTCATAAGGAAATATCAACTCAGCATCATCATCGAGCTCAATCTCAACAACTTCGTCTTCAATATCCTCATTATTAACACCTTCAATTACACCATCATTCTCCTCTAACCAGCCAATCATAACACCGGGCTGATGTAGGTCAACATGTGGGGCAAACTGATTCACAAGCCCATTATTCGGTTCTGGTTCTTCTTTTGAGTCTTCTTCCGGATCTTCTTCCGGGTTTTCTTCATCATCACCATCATAATCAACTAAATCAATGTCGTC
>BQNB010026905.1:0-15697 GCA_026074375.1 Tanacetum coccineum | reverse complement strand
GATTTTCCATAAAAGTCTATTAAGAAAAATGATGACAGTCAACAGCAAGCAGGAAGTAGTAAAAAGAGATCAAGAGAAGATTCTGATGAAGACAATGCCAAGAAACAGAAACTAGAGGATGATGCTGAGAAGAAAGAGCTTAGAGATAGTATGGATGTAGTTCCAAGGGATGATATTGCTATTGATGTTGAGTCTCTTGCTACTAAATACCCAATAGTTGACTAGAAGACACATGTTTTGACAGAAAATATGATGTATTATCAAATCATCAGAGCAGACGGAAGTTCTAAAAATTACAAAATATCCAGTGAAATGCTTGATGATCTTGATAGGCAAGATGTGCTGGATCTACACTGTAACACCCCTATTTTTGAAATATAGCAGCGAAAGCTAATCTGGGGTATTACTTCATGGATCAACAGACATAATCATAGAAAACGACTCATAAAGAGATGTTTTGGAAAATTTTGTTATCATTTATTTATTCATTAGAATTTTTACAAAAAGAGGTCCTAAAATCTAGAAACATAAAGTTTGAATGATAACAATTTAGCCATCTTCAAGTCTGTGCCACTTCGTGCCATAAGTTGCTCAATTACATGAGATAAACATGCTAAAAAGGTCAACATAATGGTTGAGTGAAATTCATAGGTTTATGATAAATAGTTGAATACAAGTCATCATAGACAGTGGGTTACGTTGTTATACACCCATAGATAGTAATAATTGCAATGAGTACAATTATCATAGAAAACAGTATTATTGCCCTAAGCTCATGCATCAATACGTTAACATGGAAATCACCGTAGTGACATTGGTTGAGGAACAAATGTTCCTGTGGAAAGGTAACTTGCCAAGGTTACCCATTAAGTCAAATATAGTACGTTTGGTTACCCCATGAACGGGTATACCAACGGGAGTCGTCACCCCCAATAGATCTATCCACAATATTTGCGTTTACTCGCAAGTAATTAATGTTTCATGATATGGAAATAGTGGCACTGGAAGGTACTTAGGCAATAATATATCTGGATAGCATACAGTTGGAAAAACACTTGCATTCATGGTTTAAGCATGTATCCCCCTCGCGGGTTTATAAAGTATTCAAAAGATTTAAAATGCGAGGCTATGAACTCACCTTAACAGGGAAATCTGATTGATGGCAAAAGTATATGAAATGAAAGTAACGGCCTCGTCACGTAACCTGAGGGTAATATGTCAAGTCTTAGTGTGATTGTTTATGTTTTCAAAACTTTATAAAGTTTAACATACATCTTACTTTGATTTATTAATTTATGGAAATATTGTATCACTGTTCGGGCTATCATAATTCAGAGGTCATGCAGTAAACGTTTGAGGAGCTAGGACACTTTAAATCGTAAATCCAGCAAACTCATCAAAACGTATACTCAAATGAAACCCCTCACATGAAATTCCCTAGTAACGTGATACGATAAGATTTTAAGTTTCTTCAAAAGCTAGTCGATGATAAGTTACGTTAAATATGTAATTGTTTTATAATGCGTCGATAGATGATTAATAACGACAAATGTGTCAGGTTTTAATAAAATCAAGTCTTATAATATTTATATATATTTTTATAATTTATACAAAAATATTACATTTTATATTTTTAAGAATACAAAAATGGCAATATATACCCTTGATTTTTATACTTTTATGAGTTTAATCCTTTATATATATAAAGTATATATATATTAAACCTTTGACTTTAAAATTTGGCAAAACAGCCCCTTGTAGTTATAACTTTAGGAAAATGACATTTTTGACCCAAAACTATATAATTTCAGAAATTTACAATATATACCCTTGTGCATGAAAATATTTACAATTTTAGTCCAAAATTCATAATCTTGATATTTTTCAATATAGAAAGTAATTTGCAGGTTATAGCTTATTACTATAAGCTAAAATAAGTTAGAATAAATAAGTTTTACGAGCTTATAGCTTATCAAAAGAGCTTATGAACTAGAAAGATCAAAATGGGCACGTTTGGTTTAGGAAAACCAAAACGCATGGGTTTGTGGTTCAAGGGCTTAAACAAGAGTTTATATAGGATCTAACAAAGCTTATGAAAGTTCTAAAACAAGGCAAGAGTTTATTGAACGAGTTATGAGCTTACTTGAACTTGAAATGAGTCAAAAATGGTGGAAATGGGTCGAATGACTTGAAATGGGTCGAACACTCTTTGGAGATGAATCAAGGACCTCTTTTCTCTTATTTCTTAGATTCTACTTGCTGAGTTTTTCCTTTCTTCTCTTATATGGCTTGGTTAGATCATCATTTTGAAGTTGTTTTGAGTTTAAATGGTGAATGATGAATGAATGTAGAAGAGAAATAATGGCCTGGTTTTTGGAGTGGAGTAATAGCCAAGCTACCTGGAGTGGTGCCCAAGGGTCTTGAGTGGTGGCCAAGGGTCTTGCTTGGGGCTCAAGGGTCGAATTTTTAATGAAAGGGCATGGCTGTTTTTGGACAGCCAATATTAGTCTCGGTAAAATAGTTGTCATTTACAAACCGTAACTCCGATGAAGCTTAAACCAGTGAGCATGGTCAGATATTTGAGTCCTATACAACTTTTAGTTTTACATATTTAGGGGTTACTATACAAAAATCTAGAGATAATAGTCGTTTACTACAGGTGTGCAGAATCTGCTCACCTTTGCCATTTCGGCTATAACTAATTCATCCGACATTGAATCGGGTCGAGTCAACTGGCAAAACAATCACAAGACATAGGGCTATAACCTAGTATTTTTGCTTAATACCCAAAGCCTACTGATTTTGCCCAGATCTTATGTTTTATCACGGATCAGATTTTAAATCTATAATTATGAACTAGTTTAAGTGGTATCGGGTTTGCTAGGGTTTTCTGGGTAGGGTTTTGGTTTAGGACGAGTGTGGATTGGTGTTTGGAGGAAAACAATATGTTTAAATGTTGTGCTTAGAAGACTTGTACTCTAGGCTAGAAAGAAGGTACTAAATGCCTTGTAGAATTTGGAGGGAAATGAGCTCATTTGAATATCATGCACAATCGGCTTGTACTTTAAGCTTTAAGGTGTTGTACCATGATTTAGGAGGGAAAACATATTTGAATATATGCTTAGGAATACTTGTACATATGCATCATAAGCTTGTATATTCGTTTTGTATGTATACATTACATATAGTTAGGGTTTTAATATAAACGTTAACAAATAAAGTTCATTTAGTAATAATGTTATGAAAATTACGTTTAAATAGATAACATACATGATATAGAGGATATTAGAATATTGACTTGACATATTAAGGCGTTTACTTGATATAAACGTAGATAGAATTGGCATAGGTAGTTGCGTGAGCTCATTTACTTTAGAAATGTAAACTATGTTACATAATGGAATAAAGCAAAAAATTTCCCGTGAAAAAGTAATATTTAATATAATATAAATGGAAATTACAATGATGAAAATTATGGGTTGTTACACTACTTCTAATGAGTATCTCGATCCATGCATTCATTTGATGATTCAAAAAATGATAACAAAATTAATAAATTTATTTACAAAAATAAATATTACACATTTATTAAAGTTGTATCGTTAAACTTACGTCCCCGGACAACCATCCTTCTTGGTAGGGATTGTCTACGCTGTAACTTCTAGGCATACACAAATGAGATACTAGTTGTCGCCAAAAAAAAATTGGAACTAAATAACCCATCATGTAACAATCTAAATAAACGTCATACGGGTTTAAAATAAATTGCGTAAAGTCATTATATTCTTCTCGGGTAACCTAAAAAACCAGGTTAAACAACTATCTCAAACACATAATAGTTAGACTTTATTTATTAAATTAAAAAGCAGACTAAAAATTACCTTATTAGGGTCAACATTTTCATACGTAAAGTATATACCAGTATCATGTACACCCGTTATCACAACATCACCCCCTCCAGAATTGTCATACGCAAAAGCGCTCCCAAGATTTAAGGGTGATAAATTGTCATTCTTGCACTTTTTCTTAGTTTTACCAACCCGTTTCTTAGGTAATTTCGTAGTAGGAGGCAATGGCGTGTATGGACTCTGCATATATACGCTAGGACGCTGTTCCCTCATTGGTCGATCCAATTTATTCTAAAAAAATTTAATCATCTTTTATTATCGCTCAGTGATGGTTACTATTATAAAAGTGGAATCGTAAATAAATTCCGGATTACCGGGTCGCATAAGCCAGCATCACCAGGATGCAACGGGATAGAGGGTTGCCAATTTGGAGTTGGCGTATACGCTGGCATCTGGCTTTGCCAATTAAAACTACCGGGCTGCGATGGCCTTGGGGTTTGCCTGTTTATTGGCGTACCCATATTAAAGAAAGTGTTGTTTGTCGACGTCTGGAAAAGAGTACCGACCACCTCTAAGTGAAAACCCAAAAAATAAAACATTATAATACTTACTTACTTTTCAGAAGGACAAAATATATGACTATCAAATCCACATAAATTATACCTGAATGCTTTGAAATCCGCTCAAATCACTTATCCCATAATACTGATCAACAATGAATCGTTCTTTATGCTTCTCAACCTGCCAAACACTCATATCCTCCATAAACTTATTCATTTTTTCAAAAAAAAATTGGCCCTGTTTCATCATTTGATCCAACCCACTTCTTTGTTCCTGAAAATCTCGATAAAATTCAGATGGTACTTCATAGTGATTTTGACGGTTTAAATGACGTGGTGGGTCGTTTCTGCTTCAGACTAAACGTAGCAGTCTCAAAGAAGCCCTAGCTGAAAAACTCACCTAACCAAATCCAGCCTCAATCTCATCTGGTATCAATCTTTCCTCAGGTACACGTCCTTGCAAAATATAAAAAAAGGAAAATAAATTAGTTTGAATAAATAACAGTAAATCAATATTTAATAAAACTATAAAATTATACTTAAAACTCACATGATGTAAAATCACCGAAGCATATTTGTCATAATTATTTATGGCGAACTCCAAGGCGACTAACTCTCAGAATAACGCCGTGTGACGTATAATTAATATTCATTTGCGAGGAAGCCGCTTCCTCGGATAACCACCTCCAATAGTCGTCCACGAGGTCTAAATAAATAATTAGTTTTCAATTACTATTACGTTAAACATATATATAGAGTTTTAAATGCCCAATTAAATATTATAAACTAAATTATGATAACAGACCATGAATGCCGGCTAAGTGAATTCGAAAATACGATAAGACGGATTTCCTTATCAAGCATTTCGAATTTTTTATCGACTTCAGATGGTCCTATAAGTGAAGCAAACTCTAACGTTTGCATCCCGTTAATTGATGTAGCAATTGAACGACCTAAACATAATAGACCCCAAAGATAGTTCGTAATCCCAAACAATCTCTAACATTGCTAACCTTAAAAATCGCAATATATGGGACCGAAACGTCTATCCTCCACACCTATTAACACTAACTGCAAAATGCCTATACAACAAAGGCTAACAGCATCATCGTCGTCTAATTTAGAAAAAGACTTGCTCTTAATAAATTCTTCAACATTTTTCCCTGTAATATGTTTACGCATCTATAGATACGGAGAACACCCGGTCGCCTAAAAGGAATTACCCCTCAATCTCGCGTTATAAGTCAGCCCAAGTACTCCACACCAAAATCTTTAACCCAGTAACAAGACAAAATTCTTCACTTCCAAATTGTATTTGAAAATTATCAAACATATGGTAATACAATGGAACATTTTCAGTTTCATCACCTAGTAACAACATTTGTCTACCTAACATATAATGTAGTAAAATACAATACTTCAGATCCAATCCCTAAATTTAAAAACGAACCAAACAATGTTTCCTAAATAAATTCTTACATGTCTATGTCTATGCCCCTAATTAGATCTCTAATTATTTTAATCAAACTCATTTTACTTTTACATGTAACAAGAAACAATGAGGTACTAATAAAAAAGTAAAATTGGGCTATATTGCTAGCCATAATAAACAACAAAACAAAAAAAAATTATCCAGTATCCAATTAAAAAAAAATCAAACCTATCGTTAGTTGCTCAAAATCCATCTTATAAACGCGGTAACCACATATATACCCACACAAACCGTTCGGAGCATAACCGCATCTGTCTCAAAACCACAAAAACACAATTTAGAAGTACACTACCAAACCACCAACACAATTTAAGAGATCCATCTTTGATCAACTACGGCTTCTTGTTTTTCACTTGAACTGTGAGTATTTTCAAAACCGATATTCAACGATCATTTATAATATGGCAAAAACTGTTCAACGGTTGTGAAAAACTACAAATGACTACTGCTATAAATTGTTATTAGTTAATAATCATTTCCTTACTATGAATTATAAAATCAAGGTCACGATTTAGTCAAGGCACGATACCCTCTCCATTTACTCATCACCACCCCTACATTGCGTCAATTCACATCTATTATCTGACAAAATATTATAAAAATAGTTGAAGTCACATCACTCTATGCGCGACTTCATCCTATGTGGCAATATATGTTTTGTTTCCATTTATAAAACACTAAGAATCACTTGTGGTGGATGAACACGTGTTAATTTTCGATGATCACGCGTCTCATAAGGCTGCGAGCCTATCAACATAGTGCTGAAATTGGAAATTGTCAGAAACCGCAATAAAAGAGTAATGTTGCTCAAGGTGAAGAAAAATTTAGTCCTCGTAGTCTCATGCAATAAAAACAAAAGTGATTTTCTGGAATGCCAATTTAGTTAAAAAACATAAAAACAGCTCAAAAAAATGTGTGCGGAATAATTTTAAGTATAAAAATACCACACATCAGTACAAGAAGTTTTTAATATGGCGAATCATAACCACATTTGCAACAACACGCTTGTTGAGCACAAAAACACTTTCATAGCCCATCGATCTATCCAACATCCAACAACAGTAAATAATACATCAAATTTACTATAATTAGCATTTATTAAGGCCCGGCCCAGTACTTTAAAATTTGAACTATAATATAATTTTGTTCGTAAGGATTGACACAATGAAGTAAACTCCGTGAAACCTTTCCAATAGAACCGTTACATCAGCCATAACTCGAATCTAAGTAAAGGAAGAACATTCAGCAAAATAATTGCAAGAGTCCAATATAACTAAACAAAACAACACGCATCTGTGAGTCCAAATGTGTTAAAAATCATACTTTTTAATAGACATAAATATCGCATATGCATTAATTAAAGAAACAATAAAAAGGAATTGGCAAGATTCATAAATTAAGAACCAACACAGAATAATAATCGAATCCGTAAACTAAATTTTTGTAAGAACACTATAAGCTAAATACTCATCACATAGATCAGATCAAATGTCGCCTAAAGTATATCAACTAAAACATCTTCAAAATAATTTCAGGCCACATCACTCATGTCTAAAACATGACGCGGCCTGCTAAAACCATTGCAAACAATTCGCCGCGACATTGACCCAAAGTAAGTTTCCATTGCAACTCCACTAAAATAAAAAACAGTAAGATTGAATCCAAATCCACCTGCATGACAAACAACAGTATGGGGAGTTCATAGAATCTAATCTCCGTACTATCGAAAATATAGCCGGAGATTAAGCCCCCCGCGCAAATCAACCGGTGGTACATCTTTAATAAAGTGAAGATTCGCCTTATACATTTCAATCCCATCAAAATAAGGCAAATCACTCTTCTTGAAACCATCAAAGTAACTTTTAGGTAATATCTTTTACAACTAAATTTAAAAGATAGTTACTTGGTACAATGAAATAAAATGTAAAAAAGCAAGAAGAAAAAAAAAAGATCTCTGAATATGATTACATGGCACATTGTTTTTTACTTTGGTGAAGAAAAGTAGACAAAACTAGAGCATATATATCTCAACAAAAATTTTAGTCTTGAGTTAGACATGACTTCTTAATTGCATTAAAACATAACAATATATTTAGTCTTCCTACTATGTAGATAATTCATATTAAAATTACAATATACTAATAATTAGTACAGTAGTAAAACTTTTGCTAAACTCCTGCTGCACATTGTAAAAATATAAAAAATTTAGAATATAGACCTATGTGACAAATTTTTAGCCAATTACCAAGTCAACATATAACCAAAGTCACTAAAAGACCGGATTTTTGAACACTCCAACTGAGGCAAATGCTTTCGAAAACAACTCACATAACATCGAACAAGAACCATCATTCGCACACCACTCAACAATGATGATATCACTCTTTTGGCAGTTGATATCAAAAAAAAAGGACGAAAACGTTGTACCTTTCATACCCATTACTGGTGTAAGGTTTTAGAAACATTATATATCAAATACCCTTTGTGTCATGTACACCCAAATCCAAATATAACAGAAGACGCACATACTTGTACATTAATATGCTTTTTGTGGAAATTACTATTCGAACTCGTATGTGAGACAATAAGCAGTAGGTATTTGCCCAAAGTACTAAAACTTCCAAATTCCAAAGTCATTTGAAAAACTTTTTCGCAACCTTTAAGACGCGAAAAATTTGAAAAAGACAGATTAGAAATAAAGATCTAAGTACCAATGTGAACAAAGTTCTATAGAGTGAGAAAAAGGTAACCCGGTTTTTTTGTTTAAACGCCATATAAGTGTTATGCACAATTTTCACTTGGTAGACTTTGTTACACTCTTTCTCTTGATGTCCAATGTAAAAGTATAAATTTTTTTCCGTTGATCATTCTCGTCGTAGTCATTTGTTTTCGTGAAGACCCCTTTTTCATCATTTACCAAACCTCTAGGATAGTTTACATAACTTGTAGTATACACGGGTATACAGAAAAAATACTGTGTTAAAACATCGATTTCTCAATTCACTCTCGCCCTTTTCTCCATAAAGCCCAACATGAAAATATATGAATATATTGCAATAAGGCCCACTGAGTGTTGTCTTGGTAGATTGTCCAACTATGCATATTATCGTAATTCATGTATTATAATGGCACATGGCTAATATTTTGTTTCGAGACGGAAATAATATATAAAAGATATAAAGAAAACTGAAGGCTGAAATAATACAGTGATTAATGACATAAAAAGAGTGAGGACATAACAGAGTACAAAAGATGTAGCAAGTTAGACCACGTCATAATTAAGACGAATCATAACGTGAACAACCCAATTGTGTACCTGAACTTTTCTCCTCCTATACTAAGTCGGCAAGATATAAAACACACAGTATACGAGATGAAAAGTATGTTGCGATCGTAGTGATATGAACTAGAAGCATTAAAGATTATATCCTTGATGATGAAGTTCTAAGCTCTGGCTTCCATAAGTCGTTTATATGTTTTCCGTTTGCTCTCTTCCATTACGACGAGAGATCGACCAAGTATACGTCAAGTGACGAGATTAAACACCTTATACATTTTGTCATAGATATATCATGTCATAATAATTTGATAGTTGGATCAACTTTGATATACATGCATCATAAATGTCTACTATAAGTATATATAACTGTAACTCATACTCTTTTTCAATTTAATCATATACAACACACAATCACATTTCACTCCCATATATATAGACAGAAAGTTATTTACCAAAACCCCAAAAGGATATATTCATCTATGGCTTTAACATCCACACCGTTCCTAAGTATTTGCGGGAAGAAAGACCAAAAAAATTCATAACCAAACGACAATCAATCCCTGACACCACCCATGTACTGAAATCTATCTTTAGTTTTGTTTTGTAATGCCCACTGCAATGGCCGTCGTTAGAACAGAAATAGTTCATTTATTTGGTAACAGAAGTTTTAATTTGTTTTGCATGTCTAATGATCTTGGGTACAATTCTGAAAGTTAAAGTAAAGCAGTGAAGGTACCTCCTTATGCAAATTTACGTCTTCAGCTTCTTGCTAAAGTTCTTATTAAAATTGCGCCGTTAAAAAAAACAGTAAACATACTAAATACAATGACTATAACAGAACTGAACACTTTAGCATCACTATCTCTAGCTGTATTACAAATAAAAGTGATACAAAAAATGATATTGCATCTATTTTAGATAGATGATGTTACTTGTTATACACTAATGTGGATGGAATCACCACTACAATAAAAATGTTCTTTAGTGACACACAAAAAGTGTCAGAAAATGTCTAGAAAAGTGTCAGTAAATCCGTTTTTCTTCACCTTCACTTATAAAAAGTGTCACTGAAAAGTCAGGCGGTAAAAGTATATACTGACAGAGTTTACTGACACTTAATAATGTCAGAAAAGGCTGATACTTTTTGTGACACATTCAAGTGTCACTATAGGCTACTAAAGATTTTGTCCATGTGCATATATACAATTTAGTCTGCTATATTTATTCAAAATGAACATACGAAAAACAAGTAATCAAGAACAAAAAACTGGGATTGAAACCGATTTATTATTTCAACCATAAATCGATATAAATCACGTATTTTGCCTAACCACAAACAAGAAAGTAACATCTTTCTAAAGTATGAAATGCAACTACAATGATTATCGCAATCCAACTAACTATGACTGAGCTAAAAAAAGAAGAAAATAGCCCGGAGTTGATTCAACCTGCAACATGGGTTCTTTACTAATGTTCAGCGATACACGTTACAAACTTGTGGGAGATACACGCCTGCAATTTAGTATTTAGTATTGACCAGTCAATACTGAAGCTGCAACAATCTTCAGCGATTCATATGCTTTCTGCAGATCAGACTCTGTGTGAGCAGCTGAGACAAACAATCTGATCCCGACTGGTAGTTTGCATTTGTCAAGCGACGATCTTTTGGAAGTAACCACGAAAACTGAGTGTTCCTTCAGTACCTGCAATATGTGTTCCATATCAGCCCATACCCATAGAAAAATTACCCGTTATCCGACCCACCTAATTTTCATCTCTAGTAGATATATAGATTTATCTGCATTGATGAAAATGCAGACTTAGACTTACGCGGTCAGTTAAATCCTCAAGCAACTGAAGATCACTCTTCAAGGACCCCGTCGATTTTTTTTAGAGTAAGGAACACAATAGGTGACAGTATATCGCTTGCAAGTTCAAGTCCCTGTATACCTTTTAATCCTGTAAATATGAAAGCATTAGATAAGAACCAAGTCATACAGTATATTTATAGTGAAATAACATAAAAAAACATGGTTCAAGTATATACTCCGTAATAAATCATACTTATAGAGGCACAAACCTGTCCATAAAGTCTTGACATTATCCCTTAACTTCACTAGAAGTTGCGGGGTTGTGTCTATAACATCAATTGCAGTAATTGCAGCACTTGCCAAGTATGGTGGCAGAGACGCAGAGAAGACATAACCGGAGCTGCTGAGGCGCTACAGCAACATAAAAAAGTTGACCAATTAAAATACCTTGTTTTTTCACATCATAACCATTACATACAAATGCGTTGATTTAGGTCCACAAGACCACAATGTACTATTAACAGTAAAAAGTATGTGTTTCGGTTGTGGATCGATGGAGTTTCTAAGTTGCTTACTTGATGATCGATGACTCTATTACTTCCGGTGCAGAATCCACCTTCTGAGGCTAATGTATGTCCCATAGCAGCAGTTATAATATCTACCTTGTCGATCTACAACAGTAACATAATCATAAGCAACAATGTTTCACATCTTTAAGCAAGATGATCAACGATAATTATGAACTTGGATTGATAGAGAAAAATGGGACATACCGGAACTTTGTAGTGTTCAGTTAGACCTCTACCAGATTCGCCAAGTACACCAAAAGAGTTGCTTCCATCTAATAGAACACGGAAACGGTACTTCTCCTTCAGTCTGATTATCTCATCCAGCGGTGCAATTTGGCCAGAATTCTGATGATTTATAGCAGCTTATGTTAATCATAAAACCAAAACTCGTAACTATGAGATGATATATACAAAGAAGTCACTAATATCACAGCTGCTAAAAAGTTAGAAAAACTATCGGTGCATTTTTTTATGGGATGAAGAGAGTTCAAATATTTAGTTTTATAATTGAAGGTAAAATTACTAAGCATAATCTCTACCTGGTACACACATTCAACCACAATGTAGCGTCTTAACTTCTTAGCTCGTTTGTTGTCTTGCGTGACCTTCTCAAGAATACTTCGTAGGGACTCCATGTTGTTGTGCTTAAAGTACACAATCGTACTTTTTGAAAGATGTAACCCATTCTGTATGCTCCAGTGAACACCTTCATCTCTGAAAAAGCCAAGTTTATATAAATAAACTTTGCTTAAGATTTTTACCAATCCAAGAAACTGGAAATGACTTGATGAGAAATGACCTCGTTGACCCATACGTAAAATATAATAACTACTAATTTCTGAACAGGGGTAGCATGATTGAGTGAAGAGCGATATGTCAGAAACAAACGATAGATTTATACTCACACTATCACGAGATCTCCTTTCTTGCAAAACGCTGGAATTGCACTGAACATAGTCGAAAGACCATAAGAATAGAGTATGGAATCAGGAGTTCCCAGAAACTTTGCTATTTTGGCTTCACAGTCAAGGTGAACATCTAGATAAACGAGAAAAAATAGAACTTAAATTAGTTTAAGTTAATTAAAGTAGCATATTTGGCTATTTGTAATATGAGTAGCTTTTTGTACCAATTGTTCCATAAAATCCACAAGGACCACACGAAGCAACACCATATTTTTTCCAAAGCGGTGGTACAAGATTCCTGGCGTATCAATATTTTCATAAATGAAATTAGTAATTTAAAGTCACGAGCAAATAAAGTAAGGAGGTAGTTTTCTCACAACTTTTCATGTCCCATCAATCCAAAGTCAAATTCAAAAATTTAAAGTCACTTAGACCACAACTTTAAAACTGCCTCAGCTATAAAAAAATGCAGAAGCCCTTGATAAAGTGAAGCAGAAGAGACTGGGCTACTTACTTGTGCTAGCGAAAAAGCAACCACTTGTTAAGCACAAAAAGGCAAGTGTACAGCAAGCAAGGCGTTTTCCATACTTTCTCGAAATTGCTACTACCAAGGCAGCTTCAGTTATAACAGAGAGAAGACCAAGAAATATTCTCACAGCATAAAATACTTATCCTCAAGCCAACTGAAACACAACGAAGCCGGCCAGCCCACCAAATAAGGGAAAATGATGTAGAGGTATGAACGCAATGCAAACTGAGAACTGCAAAAAAACACAAAGGTATGATTTTAAGCAACAAAATCTAAAGAATTGCCAAAAAGAACATTAACATCATTCAAGCACTTCACATGGGATAAAAGAGATACTCAGGAACCAAAAATGCATGCATACTGAAATGAGCTAGTAGAACCGAAAGGGGTTCAAAACAATCTACCAGCGTAATTGCTATTTTCCTTTAACATATATAAGAAGGCCTATTACTCATTTGATCAATTTCACTAATATTTTGGTCCGCCATATACCTTATGTTGCTCGAAGGGTTTATGGCACACGCCATCAGCCCTGCTGCAGTTATAAGGTTCTCTCCACAGATCGACTTTGCTACCCTAATTGTTGTAGTTGTACAGAAGATTCGGAATATGATGAAGAGAGGATAGTGTATAACTGCTTACGCCACTAATATCTTATATTATATAGCATATGCTTGTCTTATCATAAGCCCACAAGGCACGTATGATTAATCAACCCACACACAACTTTCCAGAAGCATGCTAGTAGCTGCGAAAAGAACAGATGAGACAGAGCAAGAAACCTATTTTGGTACAATGAATTTGTAACTGACACTCTGTCGTTACTTTTTTCCTATAAATAATTCCAAGACACTATACATTTTAAACAAAATTAAAAACCTATACTCCCAAGTTTGAAAACCATATTTATAAATCAAGTAATGGAAAGGCTCCCAATAATTAAAAACCTCATCACAATCATGAACTATTATCACTGAGGGACTTATACTTCCTGCAATAAAGCCTTGTAGTGCATTAAAAAATAAATTGTCTACAACCTTTCCCTTGCGCATTTTATCGAACACTTGTTGTGCGTAAATGAAAAAGCTTTAGCATTTTATCAAACACTTGCGCATTTTATCACATTAACATTACACTAATCATACTGAGGGACTAAACACAAAATCATCATCTAACTAAACAAAATTGCAGGAAATATACCAATCATGAACTCAGGCAATTCCGACGAACTAGAGGCAATACCGGCAAGTTTGAAGCAATTCCGGCGAACTCAATGCAATTCCGTCGAACTCAGGGCAATTCTGGCGAGTTTGAAGCAGTTCCGGCGAACTCAATGCAATTCCGTCGAACTCAGAGCAATTCCGGCGAGTTTGAAGCAGTTCCGGCGAACTCGGTTGGTATTAAAAGTAAATTTATCTCGATCGTGTGTGTATTCAGATATAGGGTTCGAATAATGGAGCGTGTAGTCGGTGTGTGAGTTTTGGGGGAAGAAGCTGAGTAATTGTGTGTGAAAGTTCAAAATAAATACGAGTATTTATTAAAGTATAAAATAAATATTTGTTGAAGTATAGAAATAAAATATAAATAAACAGTAAAACCTGTTACTCAGAGAATGTAGCATTAGTGAGAAGACCATAAAATGGTTTTTAGAATATAAATATTTATTAAAGATTAAAATAAATTTTTGTTTCACTTTTATTAATAAATCAGCTTTTTATTCGTATACTTAAATTCAATGGCAATGTGATGAGAGGTGCGATGGCATTTAGAATATTAGGTACAAAACACAGGATCGAGTAATGGACTGAAATGCTCGGTCCATGTCTAGGTCGATTCAGGTCCGATCCGGTCCAACAAAGCATAATGATTGGTTTTGCTTAAGACTGAATCGGACCAGACCAAAGACCAAATATTAGAGAAAGGACGAACTGAGGACCGAAATGAAATATGTTCGTTCCAGTCCGGTCTGATCTGCGGTCTATTATGCTCACCTCTATTTACAAGTTAGACTTTTCCCTAACACTTTTTTTGAGAAAAACTACATTTTGTAAAAAGTAAGATTATTACTTACACTTTGTAAAAAGTGTGGGTAAAAATAAAACTGTTACTTACACTTTGTAAAAAGTGTGGGTGAAAGTAAAACTATACTTCCACTTTTTAAAAAGTGTGAGTAAAAATAAGACTATTACTTACACTGTTTAAAAAGTGTTTAAAAAGTGTGGGTAAAAATAAGACTATTAATTACATTTTATGTAAACTGTGAGTAAAAATTAGACTTTTGCTCACAATTTTTAAAAAGTGTGAGCAAAACTATACTATTAATTACACTTTTCCAAAAAATGTAAGTAAACATGTACTTTTATTTACACTTTTTTTAGTGTGTCATTAAAAGTTGTGACACTAAATGCCTTTTTTTTGTAGTGCACACTGCATTATGAATCGAAGAATTTTACTGTCACTTTTTCTTAAGTATAAATTAATAACACTATCTAGTTACGTTAAACTCGCATAAATTATCATAATCTACTCTTTGTCGCCCTCTAAAGGTACCCTCCTCGTAAAACGAAGCTGATCATTATGCCGCATATTTCAAAGAGTATCTTGCATGTCCGAGAAAATTATAGCTAGGAAAGTATCAATCGTTAGAACAGAAATAGTTCATTTATTTGGTAACAGAAGTTTTAATTTGTTTTGCATGTCTAA
>BQNB010026904.1:46088-58139 GCA_026074375.1 Tanacetum coccineum | reverse complement strand
AAATCTAGCTTATTGAAACAAGATTTGAGCTTACATGTTGAGAAATGGGTCGAATGGGGTTTTTAGCACTCGTACGCCTAGTAACGACTTGCAAGGCTTTGTTTCTTGGTTTCTTTGCTTCACTTCTGGTCTTGTGGCTCCTCTTGTACTTCCTTGATCAGCTTAGAACTCCCTTTGATGATTATGAATTGATTTTGAAGGTGTGAGTTGAAATGAGGGGGGGTACGCCCCTTTTTATAGTCGAATAACCCTTGGAGCTTAAGGAAACTTAGTGGCCAAGTTTAGGACATGTAGAGGGTGACTATTAGCAGCTAGGAGGTGAGTCTTACAAGCTAGAACTAGCTAGGATTGAAAGGTGGAAGGATTTTGAGGTGTTTGTGTGTTTGGCTAAAAAAGAAACAACAAGGTGATAATGTAGCTTCTTGGTAGCCATGGAATGTGTTTGAGGTACTTGTAAGCTGCTATGGAGTCATAAGGGTGGTGTCATAGAGGTGCTAGGGTGAGGGTGTGATGATATTATGGTGGTTCTAGACATTTTAGGGGTGTTTGGTTTGATTTATACATGGCTATTTTTGGACAGCCAACATCAGTCTTGGTAAAATAGTTTCCATTTACAAACCGTAACTCCGATGAAGCTCAAACCAGTGAGCATGGTTATATATTTGAGTCCTATACAACTTTTAGTTTTACATATTTGGGGGTTACTATACAAAAATTTAGAGATAATAGCCATTTACTACATGTGTGCAGAATCTGCGCACCTTTGCCATTTCGGCTATAACTATTTCATCCGACGTTGAATCGGGTTGATTCCACCGGAAAAATGATCACAAGACATAGGGCTATAACCTAGTATTTTCACTTAATACCCAGAACCTATTGATGTTTCCCAGATCCTATGTTTTATCAACGGATCAGATTTTTGAAAATTATGAACTAGTTTAAGGGTGTAACGGGTTTGCTAGGGTTTTTGGGTTTTTCTTTGAGTTAAGGCTAGGGTTTAGGATAGATTAAGGTTTAGGATTAGTGTTTAGGGCTTAGTTTTAGGTTTTAGGGTTTAGTTTCAAGGTTAAAGTGAAATTAGGGTTTAGGGTTTTGTTTTATGGTTTAGGGTTTTTAAAATGTGTATGAGAGCTTAGGAGTAGAGTAATTAGAGTTTACATGTTGTACATTGAGTGTAGTATCTTGTATAAAAGTGATGGTAAAGGAACTAGAATGAAAACGAAGGTAAAACGGCTATTTTGAATGTCATGCTTAATGACTTGTACCTTGAGCTTTTAAGGACTTATACCTTATTTTAGAGGGAATTCATATTCAAATGAGATGTTATATTACTTGTACATGTGCTTTGATTACTTGTACATTCATCTTGAATGTTTACATTACCCAAAATTAGGGTTTTTATATAAACGTTAACGTTTAATGCTTGTTTTGATATAATGTTTTAAAAAGTATGTTAAATGGATAATGTACTTGGTAAAATGATATTGAGATATAGACTTGACATATTAGGATGTTTATATGATATAAACATAGATATAGATGGCATTGATAGAGGTTGCGTGAGCTCGTTTACTTTAGAAATGTAAACTATGATACGTAATGGAATGGAATGAAACGAAAATTTTATTCCTGTGAAAAAGTAGTACTTAACATAGTAAGTAGATATTACATTGATGAAATACTAGAAAATTACGGGTTGTTATAGATAGTCATCTCAATTCTAATAGTTTTTTTTTCCTTTTGACGTTTCTTCTCACTTCTAAACGTTCCTTTTTACTTATAATAAGTCTTATCTTCTCTAACGTTTTCTCTCACGTCTAAACGTTTCTTCTCTTTTAATAGTCCTGTCACTATTAAAATTCCTCATATATCTCTTCTAACTTAATTATTTCATCTGAAATACTTAAGTAATTTGCTAAATGCAAATGTCACTCCTTCGCTAAACTTTCCACTTTTTAGAAAGTGAAGAACATAAAGAAGATATTCAATCAATCAGTGGTTATTGAGTCCACCACATTGTTGGTACTCTCATTATTCTTGCACCATGAAAAGGGAAACTATCCCTCATATTACTACCATACCTTTGTTCCTCAACATTGTCAACTAACAAAACACTAAACAAACCTTTGAATTCCTAATCATTCACCTTTGTCTCGATAGGATCACATGCACATCAATTGTTAGTACAAATGATATATCAATCTTTTCTATCAACCTCTCATCAACACGTTGCTTCTTTAGTCTCACTTACCCTTTCTCACTTTTCGGCTCTATGGAATCATTTTCATTAACAACGAAGAGCACATCGTCTCCATCCTCATCTTATTTTTCTTTTTATCTTTTTAAAGTATATATTTTGGCATATTTTGCCAAGATATTAAGTGTCATTCGTCTACTTTTAAAAAGTCATTCTCATAATATTTTTGTGTTAATCAATAAACGAATTCCATTTTTGTTTATTAAAAGTCGGTCTAATCTTTGTCCTTAAACATATGTCTTGAGTCTTTTAATTATATCATTTAGAATTTTGATTTTAAAACAATGATTTTATGTGTCTAGCTTCTAACTTTCCTTTAAAGTGTCATACTTTAGAATACTAACATCTAAAATACATGTCTAGTTCCTCGCTAATATCTTGCTATATATATGTGTGTGTGTGTGCGCGCACTTGTCTATTAACTTTGTTTTGTAGCACACATCCATATCTTGATTCCTTGGTGCCCCAAACAAGGGGGAGCATACACCGAGGGGAGTACTTGCAAGCGCTCTACTCTTTTAAATTGCATCGAACTTTTTGAGCATCGATGGTAATTTATTTGATCCATGGATCTGTTAGAGTCAATATACAAGGAATGAAATTATCATGGGGACGCAATGAACAAGGGGGAGCTAGGAGATATGCGGGTATATAGCAAGGAGTCGGTTAAACTGTGATGATAGAAGACTTCACTGGGATGATGCAATCTTACCTTTATAGGAAGATAGGATTGGGGATTGTCAAATACGATGAAGGGCTCATCCATACTCCAAATACTTCACCTTATCCACTTCAAAATCACCTTCAACCTTCAAGTTTCGTCTAATACTTTCCACTTATATACTTAAAGTACCTACAATTCTATCATGCCTTCTTCTCATCTATCACGACCTCTCCTAAATTTCAAAGAAACAAAAAACCACCTCAACCTTATTTCTCATATGTCTTCTCATTCCTCCAACCTATATACTTGAAGCACCTACCTTTTCCTCATTCTTTCAACCTATACACTCGAAGCACCTACCTTATTCTCATTCCTCTAACCTATACACCTAGAGCACTTACTTTCTTATCATGTATTCCTCTTATTTCTTATAACCTCCTCTTGACTGTCCAAGAAACATAAAATAACCTTCAACCTTTATTTCTCACGTATTTTTCCTCATACCTTCAATCTATATACTCGGAGCACCTACCTTCCTTTCATTCTTCCACACTGATGTGCGGTTGTCGTAGGACTTCTACACGAGAAGTTTTACAACACCCTAGGCAGTGCACCTAATCGTTGTAGTGTAGTATAGGCAAGACTCGAGGTTGTTTATCATTCACTCGAGGAATAGGTTGGGAAGGCTTGATCACGGTCTAACAGAATTCTAAGGGTTGAAAGAAGATTCTTTTTGTGTTTTTGTATTTTATGGAAAGAAAGTAAATCATATATTAGAGAGATTGGTTTGGTTTTAGCTAATTAAACTAAATGATAATCTAGACTAATGGTGATAACAATAAGATAAAAGATTGTGTCTATTTAATCATGTATTACTCCCTAGATTGCTTCTCCTAGTGTTGTTGCCTTGTCACACTTGTGATGATCTATGTAATTATTTTCTAAAGCATGAACGAATTACACGAACTCGCCGTCTACTTAGTATGCCGCTAGAGCAACGCGCATGCAAGGTAGTATGAAGACTATTACACGGCTCCTAGGAGTTTACTAAGTGCATGTGAAATAAATTAAGAGTGGATCAACCATATTAGGGGGCAAGGTAGTATGAAGATTGTTACCCGATGGTATCCTTTCTACACAATCACGTTTCCCTATACATATCAACAGCGATTATAGACAGAAAGCTGGTTTTCTAAAGCCTAACGTGCACATCCATCACAAAAAGCAACATCACTAAGATCTACATTCTAGGTTTCATACAATCATAAAATAAACACAATAAGAAGTTTTCTAGCCAAGCATATTAAGATAAAGCAACCAATAAATCAACAACACATAGACATAATGAAATTTATTAAGTAAACCTTACTTATTAAAACATACTTGAAGAGTACAATAGGGTTTTAGGCCTTGAAAAATCATCTCCAATAGCTGAAAACAACAGGGTTCGTACCCCCTCTTTTATTCTAAGTTACACACTTATAACCTTAATTTTGGGGTAATGTAATATATAGAAAATCATGCGACGGTGTCGCGTTTAGTCGTAGACCAGTCATGAAAAAAGAAATCTCTAGATACGGGTTGGGTCGTGAACTCAGACGCGTCTTAGAATCCTGTGACGCCGTTACTAGATGAGTTGTGACGGCGTCTAGTATAGCTTGTGACGCCGTCTCCAGGCTCTGTGAGCACAAATCTTCAAGAGTCTTGGTGTTGGTCCGTAGTCTTGTCCGTTTCTTCTCCAAATGAGCCCAAGTCACGTGTAATTCATCCAAATGTCTTCCAAATGAGAAATACCTGAAAAGGAACGATTAAGTACCTATTTTGGGCATAAACACACGATTTTGGGGGTTAAACGACCCCGAAAAAGTGTATAAAATGACACCTCATCAAATACCCCTACACTTGGGATTTGCTTGTCCTCAAGCAAATGGGCTTTTCTATCTAGACAATAACAATATGAGGGGTCATTTTACCTACTCTTTAAACATATTCTACAACACAACTTTCTAGACCTCGTAATTAAAAGCACGGAAAGTATATACTAGCACCTCACATAAGTGTTTGGGATTCTCTCTTTCACTCGGGTGTATAATAAATTATAACATATGGGGGAAACGGAAAATCACACTCATTACCTGTCATAGCATATAAATTACCATAGGCTTGGTAAAGGATCAAACCTCCACCGCTAGGTGCAAGTATTATTCATTACTATCTAAGAGGTCTTTTAAAGGGTTGTGGGGTGTAGGTGTAAGATAACATACAATGGAAACGGAAACGGATGGGATACATTTGGGTGGCTTTGGGTGAATTTGGAGTGGAAGGGTTAGCTAATTATTTACACGAATACACTTTGGTTTGGTTGCTAAGCCAAGACTCGGACGAAGATATACAGACTCTACACAACTCTACATCAAACTCTTTCTTTTTCTTTTCTTATTTTTTTAATAAGTAACATAATACAACATGGGGGTTTATAACACGTACCCCTACACTTAAGCTTTTACATGCTCGAAATATACAATCTAACTAATGACCCGTATTGAGGTAGATCAAAATAACATGGAGATCATTTGCCAAACATATGGGGGGTATTGACTTAACTTTTCTTCCCCATTCTTCCGCGAAATAAATACTACCATGAATCCTAATCGTCCCAAAACTGTATTTACAAGGATAAAGACTTAGCAACCGTGTACTCAATAATTAACTTGGGATAAAACAATAATGTACTAAAGGAGAGTACATATAAGGTAGGCTAAGGATTTTTGGGTGTAACAATTGGTGTAAGGGTGTCAATGCTTTTCATTAATAGTTTGGATTAATCAGAAAATTACGAGAACCGTGAAAAAGGATAGGCTTGGAGGGTTGTACTAGGGTATCATGCACTAAAGGTGAGTGCATGGCAAGGGTGTAGGATAGTTATATGATCGAGGTGACCATCATAACAGTTACAGGTTTAAAAAATGGGTTATTCCTAATGCCTCTTATCAAGCAAATCCTAATACTTACTATGCGGTCTCGGAATGCATCACAAAAACAAGTTCTAGAAGTTAATATACTACCGGTACACTCATATGAATTTTACTAACGCCAGACATTCCAGAAAAGGCAACGAAGACCACACGTACACATCTGTAATGACAGAATAGACACATGTGACTGCTCACTCCTTAACTCGAACCGGGTAAAGATAAAATCATCTTGGGTTACCGACGCTAGGTACCCGAATTCCTAAAGATCTAAGGGCAAACCTCACATTTTTAGGGTGGGATTTTTAGGGTTATTATGCTAGTCATATAAATTCTTTTCCATGGGACGCTAGTAATACTCGGTTTTCGTTGGTATGTGTCGTAAAAAATTTTAAATTTTGGTAAAAATCTCTATTTTATGCTATGTTTCGATATATTACCCATCTTTTTAAGGACAAAGCAAATGACAAATGAAGAAATAATTTCTAAGGCTTATTTTCCACCTACACTTATTTTGAACATTGTCCCCAATGTTCTCTGGAAGTACCCGTTAAAACGAATATTAGGAAAAGAAAATAAGGAAAAGAAACTAGTACTCCCCTGGTTTACTCAATAATGGATAAGAAACATGTGATAACTGGTTAAATCATCCTCTGAGAATCATCTAATGAGACTTCCTAAGAACTTCCAAGCTTCTCCTCATCAAATATAACCTGTAATCAAAGACAAAGACAACTATACCAAGCATAAAATGTACGATTTACCAATATGCAATGTGAATTTAGGGTTCGACTTGATAGATAGGATGAAAGAATTGTTAAACTCATTAGGTTTTGTAGGTTTATATAGAAGAATACATATATTAAATGTTATGCAAGTTTTATTTTCAAAAATAGTTAAAAACTTTGAGTTTTCTGGACCTGGGCGTTTGACACCGTCGGGGTTGGTGTGACCCTGTCACAGGTGTCGTGGTGACGGCATCACTTGTTAATTGTGACGTCGTCTTCATAGTCTATGAAAACAAAATTTTGTTTTTGATGAAATTTTTTTTGCACTTGATTCCATAAGTTAGTTCCTGTATAAATGGCTGCATAAAACCTGAGATTTAACAATTAAATCATATGACTCGATACTAACGCGAATTAATCTTAACAATTCATTAATCATGTTTGAATTTGGCACAAAAGCCGGATAAATTCCCCTACACTATTGTTTGCAAAATACCTTTGATTGAAATTAAGACGAGGTTAAAGACAATACAAAGCATGATTATAAGATAATTCAAACATAATAAAACAAATGAAAAAGAATTAAAACACATTTGACACTCCTAATTTGTGGGAAAAGTAAATCGGGTTGCCTCCCAAGAAGCGCTTTTCTTTATTTACGAGTCTTGTAGCTAGACTTGAAGCCACACGTCCTTATGTGACTTTTCCTTCGTCTTCCACTCCTTCTTCTTCTGTAAGAGTAGGGTGCTCATCTTTAAAATTCTTGCTTCTCTATTGATTAAATTTCATCTGCTTTTCTCTATGAAGTCTTATCCTTTCTTCCTATTCTAAGATTAGCCTATTCACAGTCATAGTAGGAGCTATGGGTTCTATGTCGTTTTTTATTCCTTTTTTGACATGAGAGAGGGGTTCAGGTGTCCTATAGAAACTTATCTTACTTTTTCCTGACCGTAGAGTTATGGTGCCTGTGTCAAACTTTATTAAGGCCTTTGCCATTGTTAGGAATGGCATTCTAAGAATGAAAGGCCTCTTTTCATTTTCCTTAATGTTCATAATTACGAAGTCCGCATGGTATATATGCTCGACAACCTCTACTAACACGTTTTCAGCTATTCCTAAAGGATAGATATATGAGTGGCTAGCTAGTGAGTGTCTAATGTTGGTCTCGGCCGGTCTCTCGTCAGTGAGTTTCATATAGGTAGATTAAGGCATGACGCTTACATCGGACCCTTGATTGACGAAGGCATGTACATGCTTAAGGCCTCCTATGCTGCAAGGTATTTCAAAGTTTCCTCTGATGTCCTCTTTCTTTGTTATCTTCTTCTTGAGAATCGCTTCATAAACAGGCCCCCCAAGCAATACATTATACGCTTTCTTCTTTTTCTTTCCAACTCGGGTTCTTGAAAGAGAGTTATTGAATCTGTTATTGTTTACTAGTCCCTTGATAAGCTTTTCATTTATCTTATGCTTCAAGTAATACACAACACGCTAAGAACTGGGTGCTTCAAAGACTTCATCATTTTTAGGTGTTTTGACTGGCTCATTTCCAGTCCCATTCTCAACTCCATTCATTGCCTTGGCCTTCCTGACTGGCATTTCCGTTTTGGTAGGCATTTTAGTATTGTTAGGTGTTTTGTTCGTCTTGTTATTATCTTCATATTCATTTCTTCCAAGGGAAATAGAGTTTACATTCTTGGTGATGGGGAATTTGGCTTCTTCCCTTATCAATACTTTCTCAGCGGTTTTGCTGGTCGTGAGCTCCTTGAGAAGCCCGAACATTTCAGTCATCCTACCGTTGATTTCCTCGCGTTGCTTGAAGATGGTGTTCTTGAATCTTTCCATCCTTTTGGTGTGCACTACCATGTAATCTCGTACTCGAGCTTCAAAAGTGGTATCTAATGCTCATGGTTGAGGGCTTGGACCTGTACGTTCACGAAAGGCAAAAGTGCTTAGTATTGGTGGTTCATTCTGATTTTGCAGACGGGAGTTCGGATGAACTGCATTGACATAAGCTTGGGGGTGTGTGCTGGGCTTGGTGCGGACGTCGGTCGTGACCCTCTTAGTAAGAAGTTGATCTGGTCTTCGAGCTCGAGGAGCCTCCGGTCAAGTGTTTTCGGGACGTCTTGAGGCATGGAAATGGCTTTGACTGGTTTGATGAATTCTTTGGTTTCATCCCAACCTTCATGGTCGTAGAGGGCGAGGTTCTCAATAATTTCCCAAGATTCATCGGTATTCTTGTCGCAGAGTTTGCCGTCGGTGGCGCGGTCAATCTCGCGAAGATGAAAGGAGACATGATCATAGAAAATTTGGATTTGCAGCCAACGATCAATGTCATGATGAGGTACTTTTTGGATTAAGTCCTTAAAACGAGTCCATGCTTCGGATAAAGATTCTCCATGATGTTGTTGGAACATCAAGATATCGTTGCAAAGTTTTGCGGTCCTTTTTGGTGGAAAGAATTAAGCAAGGAATCAGGTAGTAAGATCCTCCCATGTGGAGATGGATCCTGCTGGAAGGCGTTCAAGCCAATTGCTAGCTTGATCGCGTAGGGAAAATTGAAATAAACGCAGGCGTGTTCTTTCCTTATTTTCACCGTCAAGGTCAAGTGAGTCCACAAGTTTAAGAAAGTCCTTGAGGTGTTGATTTGGATCCTCGGACCAAAGTCTGTGGAATGAGCATCCGTTTTGCACCAACCGGATGGTGTCGGATCGAAGAGGTACCATGTTGTTCCCTACGGGGAGCTCGATGGTATTCCTATAGCCCTCGTGGCTTGGTTTGGAGTAGTCTCCTAAGGTACGGATATGATTCTCATCTCCCATGGTGGTTGACGAGAATGGGTTACGAAACAATTAACACGAAGAAAAGATAGACTACAAGAAAGCTAATGTGCGGGAATTAAATTCTCACTTGAAAGGATTCAAGCGAGTAGAACTAAGCTAAACTATGATCAAAACCTAACTATTCCCCAGGCAGCGGCGCCAAAAACTTGATGTGCGGTTGTCATAGGACTTCTACACGAGAAGTTTTACAACTCCCTAGGCAGTGCACCTAATCGTTGTAGTGTAGTATAGGCAAGACTCGGGGTTGTTTATCGTTCACTCAGGGAATAGGTTGGGAAGGCTTAATCACGGTCTAACAGAATTCTAAAGGTTGAAGGAAGATTATTTTTGTATTTTTGTATTTTATGGAAAGCAAGTAAATCATATAATTGAGAGGTGGTGTTGGGAATAAATCTTCACTAGAGTTAATACTGCCAATGTATAACTAACAATACTAATGAGTTAGTACTGCCAGTACAAACTTAGTACTGCCAGAGTTAGTTAATACTGCTAGAAGAAAGATTAATACTGCTGATGGGCAAAGCTGCTGACTTGGAGATAAGGATGCAAAGAGAAAAGTAAGGAATGTATATCTGTTATATTTGTATTTGAATTGCAACAACTTCCAAATAGTTCAGAATTTATCTTGTAAAGGACTCCTTGTTTGTATAAAAGGAGATCCTGGTTTAAGGTTTACTAGTAGCTTTTGCTTAAGAGATTTAGATATATTTTAGAGAAAGAATATCTTCAAGGTTTGTAACCCTAGTACTACAAGAGTACTCGTATTATTCTAATAATATTGAAGTAGTTTGTGTTTTATTCATTGTTCTTTGGTTGTTACTGTTTCATTGATAAATACCTCTAGAGTATCAAAATGTAGATTCCGCATTCACTTTGATATACAAACAAAGTCTCTACCGTTGTTATTTTGGATTCATCCAAGGTAACAAACACTTTACTACGTAAAGAATTGATCAAGGCGTGGGATCAACAAGTGGTATCAGAGCCTGTGCTTTGAGAAACTTTGATCTAGAAGTAATGGAGTTGGAGAATTCATAGAACAATGCCTTGGCTAAGCTTCCCATGCTCAAACTCGGGGAGTATGAGATGTGGGAAATCAGAATCAAACAGTATTTTCAGATCCAAGATTACGCTCTATGGGAGGTCGTAGAGAATGGGAATTCATGGGTACCTATTCCTGTAACAACACTAGAATCTGGTCCATCAACTGCATTGAAGATGATTGTGCCTTCTACTGCTAAAGAAAAGACGTGTAAAAAGAATGATGTAAAGGCAAGAAGTCTACTGCTCATGGCACTGCCCAATGAGCATCAACTTACCTTCGATTAGTATGGTGATTAAAGCTCGGTTTGGAGGGAATGAAGCAACAAAGAATTCACAGAAGGCCTTGTTGAAACAACAGTATGAAAACTTTAATGCTTCAAGCTCAGAATCACTTGATTCTATCTTCAACAGGCTTTAAAAGCTTGTTAGTAGATTGGTAATTCTGGGTGTAGTTACTTCTCCTGAGGATCTAAATGTAAAATTCTTAAGGGGCTTACCTGCTGAATGGGATACACATGTTGTGGTTTGGATGAACAAACCTGATTTTGATACTATGGGTTTGGATGATTTGTACAACAATTTTAAAATTGTTGAACAAAAGGTTAAGAAATCTGCTGGTACAAGCAATGATGATAAGAACTTGGCGTTTCTAACTACTTCAGGTGCAAGCAATACTAATCATATTAATACTGTTAAGCCTAAAGTTAGTACTGCTACCACAAAGGTTAACACTGCTAGTTCTGAAATTAGTATTACTAGCTTTAGTGATGCCACAGTATATGCCTTTCTATCGACTCAACCATAAGTGTCTTTACTAGTTCATGAAGATCTTGAGCAACTTCATGATGATGATTTGGAAGAAATGGATCTAAAGTAGAATATGGCACTACTAAGCATGAGGGCAAGGAAGTTCTATCAGAGAACTGGAATAAAAATTATCATTGATGGAAGCAATACTGCTGGGTATGATAAATCAAAGGTAGAATGTTTCAATTGCTATAAAATGGGACATTTTACCTGAGAATGCAGAGCACCAAGGAGTAAAGACCAAAGAAATTGGAATCAAGGAAGCTCATCGAAGGCAGTAAGGATTGAAGATGCTTCTGAAAAGGCAATGTGTGCTATAGATGGTGCTGGATTTGATTGGAGTGACATGGGGCTCTCATGGCATTCACAGATTCTGAGGTATCAAATGATAAATCTTGTTCTAAATCTTGTTTGCAAAATTATGAAGCTGGTTTTAAAGCAGCTACATATAAAAGAGGTTTATCAATTTTAGAAGCACAAGTAGTTAAATATAAAGAATCTGAAGTCCTTTTTTTTGAGGAAATTGCTTTTCTTAAAAGAAGTGTAGGTCACAAAGAATATCTGATAGGATTACTTAAGACTGAACTTAAAAAGGTTAAGGAAGAAAAGGAGGGATTTGAATTTAAGATTGCAAAGTTTGAAAAATCATCAAAAGATTTAGATGATTTGTTAGCAAGTCAGGTAACTGACAAAAGCAAAAAGGGTTTTGGTTATAATGTTGTCCCCTCACCTCATC
>BQNB010026904.1:0-42931 GCA_026074375.1 Tanacetum coccineum | reverse complement strand
CATTGGTCATATGTGCATTTATCACTCATATATGATGACAAGATTATTCTCATACCCATCGTGGCTGACAATTGGGCGTAGAGGATCAACTCTCCAAACACCATCGACAATGAACTTAATCTACAAAAACAAGAAAAAAATGATAAACTAGTTTTCTTTTTAAAGAGTATACTGATAATATACATGTGGCGTGTTAAATATGATTACAATTCACCCTTATCAAAATTAGTATAGCTTTTTGAAAAACTAACATAGGCTACACTTGGGATGACTTTCAACCTATCATTTTAGCTATCTTTTTACTCGTAATATTTTTCCCGTTTGACCCATTAGAGATAAAGATAACCCAAATCAACCCATTCATCAGTAAATCGAAATTTCCACCTCTAATGTTTGGAACATTGAAAAGAGTTGGGGAAGATTAACTACCTCGTATCTTCCTGGATACAACTTCAGTGACAGAGAAAAAACGCCAGTTTGTGATCTTTTCATCTTTCTCTGCATTGCAATGTATGGAGTAACTAATTATGATTCAACTCGTAAGCAAGAAATGTATGATTAAACTACAAACTCTTATATTTATTTTTCTACATACAAACCTTTTATTTCAAATTTCAGATATATCGGAAAAAGCTTATCACTGTAGGAGTGGTTAAGCCATCCTAATATTCCTAAAGATACTGCACCAACTCCACATTACACAATTCTAACCATCGTATTTGGTCATTGTGTCATAAACAAGCCAGTATTTTTGCAAAACAAGTAAAGTTGACACTATACTTTGTGAGTATGAGCGATCTTTGAAGTGCTGCAGATATAAAGTAAAGAATAAAAGTCATTGTACTTGGCTGTTTTGGGCTTTTTGCATACAAAGGCTGATTAGTATTATGTAATTAATGTTTTTATGCATAAAAAAACATTAATGTTTCGCGGATTAGTAAAACGTCAAGATGATATAGTGGAAGTTGGTATATCAGTAACTTTTGACCATACTGACTAGTTTATGATGCTGCGTCTGGAAATCGATTAGAATTTGATGATTCTTTTCTGTCCCAACATAAGTTGGTTACCACAACAGATATCAAACGGAATTTGATTTTCTGAAGTGGTAACAGTTTTCTAACATATTTACAAGGATGCTTTTCTATAGTAACAAAAGCCAACCATCATGGTTTGGGAAGATAATCGATAACTGCATAAACCAAGTATATAAAGAGAGAAAACCTGAGCGGTCCAACCATCAAACGATCCTGCTAAGAAGACTTCCAAGGCAGAATTAGGCCAAAATATGTATGTGGTATGAAGGTGCAAAGTTATAGATCCGGTATCCACTCCCCTTTGTTTCGCCTTGACCATTTTTTGTGCTTCACTGAAACAGAAAACTATAAGTACATTGTGTTACACTTATTAATTAAACAAAGGGTATAATAGAGATTGATAAATACATACTTAATTGATAATGTCATCTTTCCTTCTAATACTACTAGCTCTCCACGTATTGATCTCAACCTGTCTTTCGCATTCATAATCTCGTTTTCTTGAAACTCCCATGTATCAGAAAGCTGATGTAGCTTATTGGATGAGCTTTTATGACCCTGGTAAAGATTTTAATCAGCTTTTAGTTCTGTGATACCTTGATGATTAATTAAAGGACTGTGTTTATGTGGCCTCAAATCCACTCCCGAAACTTGCGGAACACCTATATTTCGCAAACCACTCAAAATCTCAGAAACTTGGTTTTTTCCAAAATTTAGAGCAAATTTGTAAATTATAAAATAAGATGCAAAAGGGCAAGCTGTGTACTTTTTCAGAAATCGTGTACTTATATAAACTTTTGCAAATTTTAGGTGTTTCACGAAAACTATTTTCTCAAATATAGGGTCATCCTGGCATTAATTTAAAAAATAAGTACACGTTGTATTAGGTCTCACTCCCAACAATTCAAGGGGTTGTAATTTAACTGAAAGATTGACTACCTCTGGATTAGGTGTCTCACTTTTGGATCTCAACAAGCAAAGGGCTGAAGAAAGCTCGAGTTGCATTTGCTGAAGTTGAGATTTTATGTCTTTCGGCATTTCAACACGAGAGGTCTCAGCAGCTGCTAAAGTAAACTTAACCATAAATCATTATAATGCAAATGTATCATGTTGAAAGTTTATCTGTTTATCAGTGACTCACCAACATCAGGTAACGCGTAACCATTATGACCATCATTTGCCTTGCTTAAAACATCGATACAATTTCCATTATCTTGTTTGCTAATCCCAAAAGTCAAGCTTCTATGTTTCTCCAATCTATGCAGCATACCTTCGATCCCTGCATCTTCCTGAATGCCTGTTTCTCTGATCAAAATAATTAACATTAAGAAGAAAATTTTCCCTGCTTTTCCACAAAAGAATCGCATAAAAAATCCAGCCCAATATATCATTGAAAAAGATTATATGTGCGGCTAAAAATTACTATTTGTCACTAAAAAAAATACTTTTTGTCAAAAAATAATAGGTTTTTTCAACATTAAATATTCACCTAAATCACAAAAATAAACTCCGCGTGGTATTTAGCGAGCCAAGCACATGCATCGAAATGGACAGCTATTATGGCAAATAATCAAAAAAATGGTCTAGCTGGTGTAGGGTATCATCCAAGAGAGTTAGTTTGGTGATTTTCCATTTTTCACTAGTTTTTGACTTTTTTTCTTCCAGCTGGTGGATACAAAATAACCGAAAATATATTGAAACTGGTCAATCTTATCCAATCTCAAAGGGTGCTGGTCGAAAATTGTCAGCCATACTCTATGCAACGCTTGTCTGAAGGGTTAATTACACGTAATAAAGATCCAAAAAAAACTAGTACAACTTAGGTTACGCTTGTGTTAAAGCACTACAGTAAGAAACATTTAACTTTAGGGATACAAAATGCCAAACAACTTTAGATATGAATCGCTGCAAACACAATTACGGGGTGTTTGGAATTTCTAACTAAACTGCTTATGCTATTTTGAAATATATAATAAGATGAAACAAAGGCTAATGCAGGAGATAATCATATAAGCTTTTTGAATTTGCATATGCTGTAACAAAACACAATAATCCAATAAGCAGTTAACTTAAGTGGCTAGCAATTTGCTTATTATGGAATTCAGAGGTGTTTGGGATTTGCTTATTTTACACAGCTTATCTGCTTATTGTGTTTTTCTAAGCAGATAACGCAGGTTTGAGTGTTTGATAAATTAAAAAGTGTTGATGCTTTTCGGAAACTTTTACAGTAAGTTATATTCAATCAGTGATTAATCTTGTTGGATTTAGAACTCAAAGTTTACCCTTAAACTGAAAAATGCCGTTTTCAATAAACTGATTTTTTTGTTAGTCCATAAGCATAAGCTGTTCAAATACGCAAATCCTAAACACCTCCCTTAATAGGTAAAATAATCAGAATCAGATAAGCAACTTCCAAACTGCTTATTTCACCCTAAGACAAGCAGCTAATCATAACAATTAGTAATTTATATCTAACCCTCAAAACTACTTATTTCTTATATCAAAACACAGCAAGCAAATAAGCAATGTAAATAAGCAAAATCCCAAACATCTTTAAGAGAAACTTACACTGATCTACCAGACAACGAAGCAACCTGATTAGACGAACTACAACAACTCAAATAACCATCATCCTCAACATCCCAACCGAATGCCATCCAACCGCCTTTCTTAACAATGGCATCAACCAAATCACTCCTCCCACCATCCAACAGCTCCTTCCTACTCGGAAACTCATTCGGCCTATTCGACATTTCCATAAACCTCACAATCTCCCTCTCCAAAACCATCTCTGCCTCACTCTCTAACAACCCTTTACAAAACACCACACTTCTTGTCCCCTTTACCTCCTTTAATCCGAAAAACAAGTCCTTTTTCACCAAAACTAACATAGTACTAGTCTTAACCTTAACATTGGTACCAAACCCATGTGAGGAAACAAGATTTGAGCTCAAAATATGTTCATTTTTTGGGGATATAATAAGTTGAAACATGGTTCAGGCATTTCGTCGAACAGGTGGTGTGCATAGGTTTTGGAAACAGGTTTAAGGTGTCAGAAAAGACAGGATTGTTTTTGAAGCAACGAACATTAATGTTGTTATCTTGTTAGTAACTGAAATGACACGTAATTTTATGGTTCTTATTTTTAAGGACAGTTTTTTTAATGTGAAAGAAGTATCAAATGTGTCACTATTTCAAGTGTTTGGCAGGCTTATAAGTCGGCTTAAGGCTTATTTGGTTTTGAGGCTACGAGTATGTTTGGCGAAATGGATTGGGCGGGGCTGGGGCTGGAGCTGAGGCTGAGGATGGGGTTGGGGTTGGGGCTGGAGCTGGTGTTAGGGCTTATATTATAAGCCGAAATTAAAATTTGTATTTTGTAAACTTGTTTGGCAAATGGGCTGGGGCTGAAGTTTATTATTGTAAAATTATTAAAAAGAACATGATTAAATGAGTTATTCGTATATATTATATTTATATATTTTTGTGGGTATATAAGTAATTTAAGGTTCAAAAGCCCCGGGCTTAAATTTTTAGCCCCTTTTATGGGGCTGAGGCTTATAGAGACTTATGACTTATGAGCCCTTTCATAAGCCCACGTGACAAACGGGACTTATTTTATAAGCCGGCTTATTTTAAAAGCCCAAGCCCTCATAAGCCCCGATCCAAACATACCTTGTTTCATAAGCTTATTTTTTTCGACTTATTTTGAAACTTTTCTTACTTATATAAGTTTATTTATCAAGACATAATAAACTTATATAGAAAAGCTTCAAAATAAGGCACAAAAAGTAAGCTTATGAAACATAAGCCTACAACCAAATAAACTATAAGCCGAGACAAAGTAAAGTGTAAAATACATTCTTGTGGTTTGTTAAAAGTCCGGCTCACATTCTTGGTCCAAACCTTTTCTAAATATCATTCATTCGTTAGTAAAGGTGAGCCACCGTACATCTCCGAGGATGAACGGTGCAAATATTTGTCAATTGAAGAAAAAAAAATTGGTCACGTGATGGATGTGAAACGGACTTTAAGCAAACACTCTTATTGATAAAATCACTTCTAGACACTTGATTCATTCATTTATCTTATTCTTTTCACTACAACCATCATCATCATCATATTCATATCTTTTCACTATAAATTACGTAAATCTGTCACCAATCAAACTAATTATAATGTTCTTCTCACCACCTCCACCACCACCATCAACCACCTACACCTAGGGACAAAAACCAGGCATGGATAGTTGTGTTGTAGTGCTAATTTTGTTAAAATAAACCTTTATTTTTTTAATGTGTCCGGTAAAAATCAGTGTTGCAAAAAAAGTCTACAAGGCCGATTAATCGCCGCCTAGGCGCTACAAGGACACCGACCTTGCCGATTTATGTAACTGGGTCAAACAAATAGTCAAGCGTGGTCAACGGCGATCATCAATGGTCAACGGTGGTCAAACTTACCGAAAACCTTCTAATATTGCCGGAAGTACCTAAAACCCACTGTAAACTTGTTTTGATAACTTATAGTAACTGTTTAAATCTATTACAAGATGTTTTTTAGAAAAAAAATCTTGCCATTAATACATAAAACTCGTCGAAAATACACAAAACTTGTCGAAAATACCCAAATTTTGCCAGAAATGCCAATCCGATTAATCACCGATTAATCCCGCCTAAAACGATTACAAGCTACAAGGTGGTCGATCATCCAGCTAACGATTTACGATTTTTGCAACCTTTGTAAAAATTATGTTTGTAGTATTCTTTAGTTTATTCCAAATGCACCTAGTCACTTCACGTTCTAGTTCTGTCCTTGCGGCTACACCACCACCATCTTTCGGGTATGCGATGACCAGATGGCCACCGCCATCCGTTGGATATGTGGTGATCGGATAATGACCACTACATTTGCCACTTGCACCACCACCACTTTCGCCAACTAACATGGTGGATGAATCGGGGTAAATTTTGTTGATTAATATATGTTCATCTTTTACCAAAAAAAGGTGGTTGAATCGAGGGTTATTGAAATTAATTTTATTAATTACTTTGATAATGGAGATAATGGAGAAAATTTTACTAATAGAAGGATATAGATTGTTAAAACTTTGTGACAGTGATGTTTAGTGTGAAAATTGACAATCTACAAAGATGTATTTTACAATTTACTTTTAAAAAAGATAAAAATAAAAATTGATCAAGTTTACCATATTATACTTGTATAAATTTATTTACATTTAAAAAAAAATTAATTAGTTACTTAATGGTAAAGTTTTTTTTGGGGGTAACTATGGTTTCCGACCTATTGGCCGACTAATCCACGGGGTTTAAGCCCACCGCCACACAGACTCAAACAGGTAAAGCCCTCCATTTTCAGGAGGTTGGCGTGACCACTTACAGTTGTTTGCACCTAGCAATTGAACTTGAGACCTCACACATTTTAGAGTGATAGTCACAACTCCCTTTGCCACTAGGCCTATGTTTTGCTGTTTTTATATGTAGGAAATTCACTCTGTTCTCGGGTATAAAACGGAAAGAAGGGAGATGGAGAGGTAAAAAAAAAGAGAAGTAAAGAGGAGAGGAATAAGAAATGATTTTTTATCTTGTGTTCCCGAGTTAAAAAGAAAATAGTAGGATGTGAGAAACAAAGAAAAAGATCATCTAATGTTTAAATTGAACATGATGAGTCATGTTGAAGTTTTTGTTAGTGAATAGAACTTTGATTTAAAATAAAGCAAATTTCTTATAATGATGGCCCACTTTTTTCCCACTCAACAAACTCAAAATGACTCATCATGTTCATTTTGAACATTAGAGGATCATTTTCTAAGAAAAAAAAAACTTTAAAATCAACTTCACCCCATTTCATCCCAATTTAAGAAGAAGATTAGGAGAGTAAATTTGATGTAATTTATTATCTTTTACTTTCTTCTCCTCTCTTAAAAAATCTAAGAACACAATTTTTTTAAGAGTGTTGAAATTCATGCATAACAAAAGACACTTAATAATAGGCCTAATTCATTCAATTATTGACAAGTGTCATACAATTTTTCTCACTCGTAATTTTTCACCAATCAACTTTATAAATCCACCAATCATATCTTTAGGTTTATTTTTAGGTCCAACTTTTAGGCATACAATTCATTTTCATTTTTTTAATTACCATCCCAAACATATTTCTTTCACTCCAAAAAAATTAACTCGGGAACAGAGTGTTAATTTGGAACGTAGAGGGTATTGCTTTTTGAGTAATTGATGGTAAAATGCAAAGTTTTGAAAGCTGTTGAACGTGGCTAGTTTGAACTTAAACATATTTTGGTCGAGAAAACGGGTCAAAATGATATGAATTGAGGATTGAAAACGATTCATGTGACTCGAGTCAACATGCATCAAAAAGTCAATCGGCCTTTGTATTTTCCAATTTTTATTTTTAAAATAAAACAATATTTTTTTTGTTGAAACGGTGAACATATATTATTAATCAAACCAAACTTACAGTTTGATACAAAAAAGGATGCTTTGACATTCCCAAAGCCCTCATACAACAACACATACAAGGAAACCAGAAACAGAGTTATACTACTCTGTTACTACATATCTCGGATACAACTAGAAAGGAAATCTGACATCTCTAAAATCCAAATTCCAAACAGCAACATTAGAGTACAAATGTTCACCAAGATTCACCATACCATATCTTCTTGCCTACATTTCCTAGACTATAAAGAGCTTATGATCACTCAACCCACACCCACAGTGACCCCAAGATCTATAGACTAGGCATCAACAAGGAAGATATAGCCCCTCACTCTAGGTGAAGGGCTATACCCAACTAGCTATATTTCCTAGACATTTACCCCTCAAGACCCACTAGCAGCTACAGCCTCACTAGCAGAACAAGAAGGGCAAAGAAGACTAGGCATCACTAGCCAAGGAACACACCTTCACCTAGAAACTAACCAAACCTCCAAACAGTGTTGTAAAGCCAAGACCAATTAGCCCCATCTTCCATGACTCACTATTCAAGGCTACTTACAACACACCAAGCATACTTTCCCTTCACATCAGGAAACCTACTTTATGGTATCAACCCTCACTGACAAATCAAAAGGTAAAACAGACACATTTCCTCCCTATGCCAAATGCACTGTTTTACCATTGATGAGTACTCAAAGAAAGATACCAAGGTACAAGGTACAAGGCCATCTGATGTAACATGCTTAAATTTCATAAAAAACTAGACTTAAGTAGTCAGTATTCTTCAAAAAATAGGAATTACCAAATTTAATCATTCATCAACTGCTGATCCAAACACCCCATTACAGTTAATCCAGCTTAAGACTTCAAGATTTTGAATTGAATGCTCCAAGAATCAGCAACATACCTTACCTTGACATTGACGTTCATCAATTTCAGCTTAACAACTTCACAAATAGCAGTATGGAGTTTTTCAACTGTCCTTTTCTTATTTCTAAATATCCTTTGGTTTCTTTCCTGCCAAATAAAGTACACCACAACAACAAAACTGATTCTCCTCACAACATTCCATATGTTGTTCTCATTTTTCATCACAATCAAGTCATCCACAATATCCATCTAGTTGTAACTAATCTTTTTAGCCATATCCTTCCATACTTCTTTTGAGTAATCACACATGAAGAAAAGGTGTATATGGGAATCATTGGTAGTATTGCATAAAGGACATAGAAGCCTAGTCTGTTTACCCCATTGCATAACCTTATCTTGAGTCTGAAGCCTTTCAAGCATAGCAAGCCAAAGACAGAAAGCATGTTTAAGAACACACTGTTTGAACCATACTAGCTTCTACCATTTAACCTTTTCCATTTTGGGAGAAAGGACCTTCATAACTTCCTTAGTATGAAATGGAACAAGACTATCATCAACACTTCTCCATTTAACATTGTCATTAACCCTATCTCTCAGTCTAGGGACCATAATGTTGATTACATCCAGTTCATCATTTATGCAAGAAATAGGTTATTTCCAAGCATTATCATGTATCATATCAGCAAGCTTTATCATCTTGGGCATTCTAGCATCATAAAGATCTCTGTGGGTCACAAGGTTAATCAAGAGACCACTGTCATTCCATCTGTCATACCACATACATATCTTACTTCCATCACTAACAACATATTGCATTCTGTCCATAACTTTGTCTCTAATTTCCAGTAGACATTTCCAACTCCAGATATCACTAGGATCAAATTGAACATTCCAAATGCTCTTTTCTTTCAATCTCATCATATGAACCCATTTGACCCACAAAGTGTCTTTCTTAGCAGCAATATTCCACAAATGTTTAGTCAATAAAGCTTCATTCCAAGCTTCAAGGTTTTTCAAACCAAGCCCCCCATATTCCTTTGGCTTACAAACTTGCTTCCATGCTACTTTCGCTTTCCCTTTTGCAGAGTCCCCATTGCTGCATAAGAATCTTTTTAGAATTCCATTTATTTCTTTAATAACAGTTTTAGGAAGTTTAAACACAGAAGCCCGATACACACTTGTGGATTCAAGGACCGCTGAAATGAGCAAAAGCCTTCCAACACATGAGAGATACTTGCACTTCCAATCAGTAGTTTTACCCTTGATTTTATTCTTAAGAGTCTGACAGTCTTTAACACTTAGTCTTTTGGTAATTAGAGGAACTCCAAGATATCTGGTAGGCAGCATTCCTTCTTTAAATTGCATTACACTTTTGATCTTTTCTTTCTCAGCATGGTTTAAGCTTCCAAAGTAGATAGTACTTTTATTGAGGTTAGGGAAAAATCCAGAAGTATCACTGAATTCCTTAAGAGCATCTTTAATTATGCTAGCAGAGTGAGAATCCCCATGACAGAAGATCATAAGATCATCAGCAACACAAAACATAGGTTGATCAATTTCATTTCCTTACACCCTTGATGGTATTTGAAACCACTACAGCTTCTAATCTTCTTTTGCAGAAATAAGGTGAGCATTTCCATGATCAGGGTAAATAAGTAAGGGGACATGGGATCCCCTTGTCTCAATCCCCTCCCACTTTTGAAATAGCCATACCAATATTTATTTTAACTTAGCCACGTTTGATTTTTTTTAACCTTTGTACTTTTTTATATCTAGTTGTCGTCAGCGAAATTAGATATGCTACGTATAATGCTTTAATAACTTGATCAGGCTCAAGTCTCCTGAATATACTAAGTCTCCTTACGCACAATGGCGGAGATAAGAGAAGAGCATGATGGGCAGGAGTTTCAATAGCGAAAAAAATTAATGCAAATTTTTTAAAACACATGGCTATTTTTGTAATTTGCTTCCTCTAAAAACAATTTTGTATTGTAGTTTCTAAAAATATTAAAATGTGTCCTTTCGACCATTCTTGCTCAGCCGTGTTTGTTTTGATAAATCGTTTAGTAATATAGTTGTATAATCATATTAGTAAGTGAAAACGCTAGGTATTTGTAAATGCTACTAGGAGTAGCATTTTGATTTGGAGCATTTAGAAAAAAAGTAAGAATATTAGTGGATTGTTTGCAAACAAGCATTTTATACAAAACGCTAACCGCTAATTACTAATTGTTTGATACGCTTCTAAATACTTTCTACCCAACATAAACATAGAATAACAAGAATTTTGTCATAAGCTAGATCACTACAACATTTGTTTGATTGAATTAATAAACTTATATACATGAGACTTTGGTAAAGATGAAAACAAACCATGTGTATAAGATAACGTTTGGATGAACAAATGTTTGTTTTGAGCTTTGTCCAATCAAAGTAATATATGATCGAGTTGTTTTATCTATTACAATGTGGGACCCATCAAAAATTAAGATAAGGAGGTGCAATCTTGACCATCCATCTTATTTTAGAAGATCACATCATAGAGTGACATGTGTCACTTCTTAATTAAAATATCACTTTTATTTTCAATTTGACATATCTTTTTATCTATTTATTTTTTTTATGATCTAATTTCACCGTATTTTCTAAAATTCCGTTATCTTTAACTTTAATTCAACATCCTTTTTGATATATTTTTATAAATTTTTAGTTTTTCACATTTTTAGTGGGATTATTTTGAATTTTTTAACAACTTTAACTTTAATTTGAATACAATGTTTGATGGGTAAGAGAATGTGTGAGTCTTTATACAAGCGAGAATGATGTTAATATGATGTTGCGGGAAAGCTACGGAAACCCAAACAAACGAATTCTCTAAGCGGGTAGGGAATTGCGGAGCGAGTTGGGTTAACAATTTTTATCGCCGCCGCTGTGCGCGGGTATCCAACTAGTTCCAAAAATAGTTATTGCGAAGATATTCAAGATTATAATTATGCGGTTCTCATACTTGAGAACATGAAATATATGAAAAGTGTAATTTTGAAAATAAGGAAACCAACAAATTGCAAAGAAAACCGAGTTCTATATTGGAACCAAAGGCATATATAATTATCATCAAATCTCGTTAATGTCGAGTCGAAAATCTTGTTAAGTGTGTATATTTAGGGGCGATCACGAAGGTTCACCTGCGCGTTGACTTCGAGTTATCTAAAAAGATAGTCGCCCTAGGATTACTCGGCTCGTAATGTCGAGTCGAAAATCTACAACTTTGATGATAGCACACATTTTTAAAAGCTACAAAGATTTTACGGGTGAGAGCAAGGATGGAGCTACAAGAAGATAGGAAAGGGTGTTGGCCCCCTTGAATTAGGCCTATTAGTGTATAATTTTTTACATTTATGTGTTATAAAAACAATATTTCACTTTGGCCCTCCTACACTTAAAGCCCATAATTAGATAAGTATGTTGATATTTTTCCAATGTAAATTTTGTATTATGAATATTAAATTGTTGCGGTCCTCTCATGAAAAACTTTCAAACTCCGCAAGAACCTTAATTTTATAAGAGTAATGTTTTTATTGATTGTAATTCAAAGGTCACACTTATATTATAGCATCTAAGATCATTTGTAATGACAGCTTGAAGACCGAGCCCTCATTGTCATGAAGCCTCACTTTATTACGTGTCTTGAAGAAAAATGTGCAAAACTTGGTTGTGCGATCGTGATAAGTTTTGTGTATATGTGTCTATTAAATGGTTTTTGTGCGGTATATTTGTGTTTAAGTTGGGTATGTTTTGATGGTTAAATTGGTTGTCTTATTACACTAAGTTGATGTTGATAGTGAAGTTGTTTGTAAAGAGGAAAACTGATGTAATGCTGAAGTGATACGTCACAAATGCGATTTTTAAGTGATTGTCTCAAAACTTTCAATCCATCGATGTTTGCATGTGTTCACTTATTCATATAGTTCCAAATTTCCAATACTTTTACATCAAAGTTTTGTGGCTCTAAATCATATTGTAATGTGAAACATTTATTATATGAATAAGAAACTTACAAATATCTAACAATACCACCCGTTATATTCGAGTTTTCACTTCATTAAATCTTCTCAAATGTTTAGAACCACAATCAAAGAGCAAAGGATAATCTTTTGTGTTGGTGGGAAATGTAGAAAAATCTAAATTTAAAACTAACCAAGTCACCAATGTTCTTCAAAACTCATATCTATGTAAACATATTTTAACCAAGCACGTCTCATAAAACGTATATGAGTGACACATCAACCAAGAGGTTGCGAGTTCAAGTCTGATTTGAGACATGATTGGCCACATAAGAGCATCACATCATGTTCCAGTCCAGCTCCAAACCCGCCATGTGGTGGCGTAGCATACCTTCAAAGAGCACGGGAACAGATTTATTACCAAAGTATAAAAACCAATTTAAGCATTAATAAAAAAGCAAGGACAAAGAAAAATGTTTCAACCCAACCCATACCCAACTTATACATATCAATGCCTCTAAAGAATACGTACCTAAAGAAATCAATATATTCTAATATTGTTTGAGCATTAATTCCACATTCTTTTGCATGTGATTCTAGAAGTTCAGGTACGTGCACTCGTTGGGATCCTAAGATAATCTTTTCTCCTGAACAAAATGCAGACATAAAATTTAAGATCCAAAAATAAGCACGGTCACTCATAGAAACTTCAGATGACACATATCGGCTTACCTCTTATGAAAACATCGAATGAGTTGCTATACACGCCATAGCAAGGCATTGTATAGAATAGTCGAACTGCCAATGGGTAGCGGTGCAGTATATAGAATTCAGTTCCGTACCTACAATCATTATAGCGATAAAAAAATGAGTTAATTGAAGGCATAACAACGACTGAAAGGGTAGCGTAAAATTTGGAGAATGTGCACTTACTTTTCAGATACTAGTTGTCATAATGTTCTTTCTGATTCTGTGTTAAGGTCCCGAGCAGATCAACCTCAACTCCAACCTCCTATCAGAACATGTTTCAGTACGCAGCAACAGAAATTTTAACATTATTCAGTATGCAAAACGCGATTTAACTGATATGTGCAGACACAATGATATATATACACATTGCAGGGTTAAAATAGGTTTTACCAACTTTTTTATTTAGCTACGTTTAAAAAACACAGTCAAAGTCGACCCATCCATAAATAAACAGTATTACTAACCTTTAGCATAAGGATCCCTTGCTCAAAAGTAAGTCTCAAGGTCTTACGCAAGTACTGCACATTGAATAACATTAACGTTAAGAAATGAACATCAAACTTTGAATCAATTTATTACATGAATGAGAGGAAAAAGGTTTCAGTAATAACTTTCAAGGGCTTGAAAGGATACTGCTTCCCGAGAGCTTCCAACTCTTTTTTTGGAATTTTGATTCAGCTTGTCAAACATTTCAACAAAGAGCGTGTCCACGATATCCATCACCTATACAAACAAATTCATTCATCATCAGACTGTTTCTAAGATGTTGAAATTTAAATATTACTAGTAGTATTTGTTGGATTAGCTAAATGCAACTAGAAGTGTGTGAGCCTATTGGTGGCACACACGTTAAACAATAAGAGTACGTTTTTATATCACGTAAATTACTAAAAGTAAACCTTAAGACCTAAAATGATTAAGACAAGATCCTATGGTTGTCCTAAACAGGAAGCCACCTGAGATTAGGATTCACAGAGAGTGTCTAGATTCATTTCTTGGAGATAAAGGTTAAGGGAGAATTGTGATAAGTATCAAAGAGCTAATGATAAGTATAATACTTGAAGGTTTCAAGGCTTATCATTAGAAGGGTTCATGAAGTATAAATATATCCTCACCCTCCACTCTTTAGGCGTCACATATTCACAAGAAAACACAGAAAACTTGCTTCCTTTTCCTCTCCATTATATCAACCGATTACACATAAAATCATTATTAAGGTTTGTGAGTTTTTGGTTTGATTCTTGCATATCAATTGAATTCGTGTGGTTTCAAAGTGATATCAAGTCTCTTGTAGATCTTACAGTACCTACTGGTAGCTAAGGGATCAGGTGGTTTAAGGATTACAACTGTGACATCAAACAGAATCCTTTTTGTGTGTTTTTTGATCGTTCTCGGACAAAGAAAACAAAACAGATCAGACAACACTGGTTTTTGGTTTCGAAGATCTCGGACAGAAGGGTTCTAGGGTTTTGGTTTTCGGATCAGGATCTCGGGTCTTATATATATACACTTGTTGTTGGGTTTTACGTGATACACGGTTAGCATTCCGGGTGTGCTTGTTGGACGTGTTTGTGTGAGTTCTCGTAGAGGTGACAACTTAGTCACTTTTGTTTCATAACCATTTGCTGTTGACTTCAAGGGTATGCTTTCTATTTACATTTTATGTTCCTTATTGTATTTATATGTGTGTTAATAGTTTATGCTAAACTAGATCTATATCTGTTGCGTACTCGTAAGAGTTAATGGTTAACTTGATTGTTAAATTCTAACAGTGGCATCACGAGTCAACTCGTTTAGTATTTATATATTACATACGATTTAAACACGCTAGGGTTGCATGAAATCTTGACATATTGTTTTATTTATTGTTTTACGAGGAAAATTATGGAAACTATATGCAATACTTTCCATAAATAATGAATAAACAACCTAGAATCAACACATTTGTTATATTTATATAAAATAAGAATAGATAAAATTAAATGTTAATTAAGCTGCTATGTTATTCTATTATTGTTTTATCTCGGCTATAAGACTCACGCAATCATATTATATGATGGATGTGGCAATCTAGGCACTTTAGCAGAAAACCTAGTGAGCGTCTTATGGTTCTCCAATTGGGGAAGACTCTTTTGAGAACTTGAGGCATTATGTGATTTACTGCTTTGTTCCTCAATTTTAATCCATTTTTTAGTCTGTTTTGATTGCTTATATGTGATATGCCATGTGATGAATCAATATTTGCATATAAGACTTTATGAAACTCTTGAAAACGGACTTACAACTTATAGAGAAACTTGGATTAAAACATGTCTAATATTACACACGTAATTTTACTCCTTGTGACCAGTTATGTGTTATTTGCGAAACCGGGGTTTTTGGACAAATTAATACGGACATTAAACTATGAAATTTGATTTCTTGTGAAGCTTTAGTTTTACATGCGCAATATGGGGTTGAATTGATCTTTAATTTTCTCCCGCCCCACTACATGCTTCGGCATATGAGGGAATTATTGGAATTACTTGTGTCTTCGGACCAAGTAGGAGTACAATATAGGGTTTGATCAATTTGTAATCCCACCATATTGGCAACAATAAAACTAATGTTAACAAAAGGGTTTCTTAACATACAAATAGCATCATTAGTCAATTGGAAGTACGGCTCACCCATTATGGACAAACTATAAGAGAAGTTTAAGGCGGGTTGAAGTAAGATTCCCCAAATGAAGTCAGGTTTTTAATACGCTTCGCGCTGACCTGTTTCTCCGCTTCTTTGTGAGTCCAAAATGGAGCTACCGAGAACATTTGACAAAATGATGTCTATACCAAAAAGGTTAACAAAATGTTTTCTTAACTTTGTGCTACAAGTTGTTTTGCATGCTTCTTGTACACGTTTTGTCACATTTATGTGTATACCCTTATATGAAATTTTAAGTCTATGCCAGCCAAAACTAGAACACGTGCATTTGGCTTGACCTCTCTGGTCAGACCTCAGGGCCTTGCCAACCCATGGCGAATTTTTTCCATTGGTCAGACCTTTGTCAATTTTCGCACGTTCTGTTTTGGTGGACTTAAATCGAGTTACCTGGTCAGACCTCGGACCCGAGGCATAAGATGAGACCAAATATGCTTTTGACATTACTATAAGAGTTACTAATGTCACTAGTCTCATAAATCTAAGAGTTGCATTCCATGCAATTAACGCTCGTCGCTTACCTCTTGCCCCACTTGTTTACACGTTGGTCAGACCTTCTGTAATAAGTGGGAGGTCAAGTTGGATCTTAGTCTTATTAGTAATTAATTGGGTAGTTAATTCTTTTAAGAATTTAATTATCGACAATACTAATATTTGAACTTTTTCTAATTGTAGATGACAACCTCGTCAGCTAACAATTCGGTCTTCAGGGGTTTCTTCGAGAAACAAAAACTAACTGGACCCAACTTTATTGATTGGTATCGACAACTTAGGATTGTACTATCAATTGAGGATAAGTTGAATTACCTAGAGCAGCCACTTCCTCCTGCTCCTGTAGCTCCAGAGGGTCAGCAAGTTGCTCCTGAAATCGTTGCAGCTCATACTGCTTGGATTAAAGGATCAAAAGAGATTGCTGGACTCATGCTCATGACCATAGAGCCAGAGATCCAACGAAATTTAGAAAACCTCCATGCTAATGACATGCTAAAGGAGTTAAAGACTCTGTTTGCTCAACAAGTAGAGCAGGAAGCATCATCAACTAATAAAAACGAGTCCGAAATACGCGAGATTTTCACTCTTACAAGCATGAGGAAGGGCAGTCTGTTAGCTCGTATGTTCTGAAAATAAAAGGCTATATAGACAATCTAGAGCGTTTGGGGCACCCCGTGTCACTTGGCCTTGCAGTAAGCCTCATTTTGATCGGTCTACGCAATGAATTTGACGGATTTGTGCAGAATTATAATATGCATAGCCTGGAGAAGACAGTTAATGAGTTGCATGCTATGCTAAAGCTCCATGAGCAAACTCTGCCCAAAAACAACGCTCCTGCTCTACATGTTATTCGAGCTGGTAAAGTCAAGAAAGGGAACAATAAGCACAAGAAACATCAACCCCAAACGGTTGCTAGGGGACAAAACCAAGGGAAGGGGAAAAATAAGCTCGCTTATGCTCCCAATCCCAAGATTCCCCCTCCATCTAAGAGGGAAGATCCAGCAAAGGACTCAATGTGTCATGAGTGTGGTAAGACAGGACATTGGAAGAGGAACTGTCATCGGTATTTAGCCGAGTTGCTCAAGAAGAAAAAGAACACAGCCTCTGGAGCTGGTGGTTCAGGTATCTTCACTATAGAACTTAATACTTTCCTTAATAGATCATGGATCTATGACACTGGTTGTGGTACTCATATTTGTAATACAACGCATGGTCTAAGGGCAAGTAGGGAACTAAAGCCGGGGGCTCTTAGCTTGTACGTGGGCATTGGTCAACGTGAAGCTGTTGAAGCAATTGGCGTTTTTAATTTATGTCTCCCGAGTGAATTAGAGATTGTTTTGAACAATTGTCATTATGCTCCCTCTATTACTAGAGGAGTAATTTCTGTTTCCCGTTTGTACGAAGATGGTTTTATTAACCGCTTCGTGAATAATACAATTCAGGTTTCTAGGAATAACATGGTTTATTTTAGTGCTATCCCAAGGGATGGTATTTTTGAAATTGATTTGTCTAATTCTTATGCAAATGAAAGTTCTATATATACTGTAAGCAACAAAAGAGCCAAGATAGACTTGGACTCTGCTCTCTTGTGGAATTGTCGTCTTGGACACATTAGCAAGAAACACATTGAGAAGTATGATGGACTTCTCAATTCAACTGACCTTAGGGCTTTTGAAAAATGCGTCCCTTGTATGTCTGGAAAGATGGCAAGGAAACCTTACACACATCAAGTGGAAAGGGCCAAAGACTTACTTGGACTAATACACACCGATGTATGTGGCCCATTTAAGATCACTTCAAGGCAAGGAGCAAACTACTTCGTCACTTTCACTGACGACTTTAGTCGTTATGGTTATGTTTACTTGTTAAAGCATAAACATGAAGTGTTTGAAACTTTCAAAGTGTTTCAAAAGGAAGTAGAAAATCAACTCGGTAAGACCATAAAATCGCTACGTTCTGATCGTGGGGGCGAATATATGAGTCAAGAGTTTTTGGATCATCTAAAGGATCATGGGATTATCGCCCATCGTACTCCTCCTTACACTCCACAACACAATGGTGTGTCGGAGAGGAGAAATAGAACCCTACTAGATATGGTTCGATCCATGATGAGTCAAACAACTCTTCCAAAGTCCTTTTGGGATTATGCTCTTGAGACTGCTGCACGCATTCTCAATATGGTTCCAACTAAGAAGGTTGAAAAGACACCATACGAAGTATGGCATGGGCAAGCCCCTAAGTTGTCTTACTTAAAAGTCTGGGGTTGTGAGGCACTTGTTAAGCGAGATACTCTTACCAAGCCTGACAAGTTAGAACCCAGGTCTATTAAGTGTATCTTCATAGGATACCCAAAGGAAACAATGGGTTATTCTTTCTACTACCCACCCGAGAACAAAGTACTTGTTGCTCGGAATGCTGAATTCCTAGAGAATAGTCTTATAACTCAAGAAGCAAGTGGGAGTCTAGAAGATCTTGAAATTATTCAAGAAGAAGATACGCATCCTTCTATAGACACTAGCTTAAATCATGAAGAGGATGATCTAGAAATAAATGAACCTCAAAGTGATATCATTCCCATTCGTAGGTCCACAAGGACACGACGTCCCACAGATCGTATGTGCTTATACATCGATGCTGAGGAGCATGAGTTAGGGGATCTTGGTGAACCCGCTAACTATAAAGCTGCATTGTTAGACCCTGAGTCTGATAAATGGCTGAATGCTATGAATGTGGAAATGCAATCCATGAAAGACAACGAAGTTTGGGACTTAGTTGAACTTCCTCCTAACGGCAAAACCGTTGGTAGCAAGTGGCTCTTCAAGAAGAAGACTAACATGGATGGAGCTGTACACACATATAAAGCTCGTCTTGTGGCGAAGGGCTATACTCAAACCCCAGGGATTGATTATGAGGAAACCTTCTCTCCTATTGCAGACATTAGAGCTATTAGGATTCTTATAGCCATAGCCGCATTTTATGACTATGAGATTTGGCAAATGGATGTCAAAACTGCTTTCCTCAATGGATATCTCTCTAAAGAGGCTTACATGAAGCAACCTGAAGGTTTTGTAAATCCAAAATATCCAAACCGAGTATGCAAGCTGAAGCGTTCCATTTATGGGATTAAGAAAGCATCAAGGCAATGGAATAAATGATTTGATGATGAAATAAAGAAATTTGGTTTCACTCAAAATCGTGATGAGCCATGTGTATATTTAAAAGCTAGTGGGAGTAATGTCACTTTCCTAATCTTGTATGTCGATGACATATTAATCATGGGAAACAACATTCCAATGTTACAAGGTGTAAACTCCTACCTTGGAAGATGTTTTGCTATGAAAGATTTAGGTGAAGCTGCATATATTCTTGGAATCAAGATCTACAGAGATAGATCACGACGGTTAATTGGCTTATGTCAAAGTGCATATATTGAAAAAATCTTAAAGCGATATCACATGGAGAATTCTAAACGTGGAAGTATCCTTATGCAAGATAAGCTTAGATTGAGTAAATCACAAGGTGCTTCTACACCTGCTGAGTTAAAGCGCATGCAAAATGTTCCATATGCCTCAGCTGTAGGTTCTATTATGTATGCTGTGAGATGTACTCGCCCTAATGTTGTGTTCGCTCAGAACATAACAAGCCGATTCTAACAGAATCCAGGTGATCTTCACTAGACTACTGTTAAGAACATTCTGAAGCATCTCAGGAATACTAAGGACATGTTTTTAGTTTACGGAGGTGATCTAAAATGAGAGCTTAGGGTTTCTTGCTACACTGATGCTGGATATCTGACGGATGCTGATGACCTCAAGTCTGAGACTGGATATGCGTTCATTTTGAATGGAGGTGCTGTTGATTAGAAAAGTGCCAAACAAAGCATTTTTGCTACTTTATCTGCAGAAGATGAGTATATTGCTGTCTATGATGCTTCTAAGGAAGCCGTTTGGGTTAGGAAATTCATTTCTGGGCTTGGTGTTGTTCCCACAATTGAAAAACCCATAAGTATGTATTGTGATAATACCGAAGCAATTACCATAGCTAATGAGTCTGGAATCACTAAAGGTGCTAGACATTTCTGTGCCAAAGTTCACTACCTTCGTGAAGTTATTGAATTTGGTGACATAAAGTTAGAAAAAGTTCACACAGATGACAACTTAGCTGATCCTTTTACTAAAGCACTGACTTTTCCAAAGCATTCAGAACATACTAGGAGTATTGGAATGCTTCTAGCTAGTAGTCTCATGTAAATCTGTGTTGATTAGTTATTTGGATAATTAGGATTGTAAGACAATTTTATTTTCTGATGAATAAAGATACGAGGTATTTGTTTTCATTCATATAACAATTGTTTATCCTATATTTGCATATTTAATCCATGAATGATTTATCATTCTAAATATGTCCATTACCGGTTAACAGTATGGGAGTATTGTTACATAAGGTAAATGTGAGTGTTGGCTATATTCGTTGAATATGTGGATGGTTCCCACCAAACTTATATGTTACTCACAAGGGATGCGTATTGAACACCCTAACCTTCGAAAATTACTTTATGGATCCATTATCATAAGTAAAATTTCAAAAAAGGTTAGATAAGTCATCCTTAGACTTGAGAATACACAAGTTCTGGTATGTGTGGATATCACTTTTTAATTCTAAGTCAAACGTTGTCCTAAAAATGGTAGTTATAAAGGCTATTATTGGAAGTGATGTGAAGCAGCATTCACAACACTTGTATTCAACAAAGAATTTGTTCCTCCACTTGATGTGCAGTATAATACCATTGGCGCCTCTCCAGAATTAATCAGATAATTGTTCGGCCGAACCCAAAGGGTAATGCAAGATGATTCTTGATTACATTTGGTATATCTGTATTGAATTCTATAACGAGAATCTAAATAGTTAAACTATATGGAATGAGTTAGGATCCATATCCATGGTTTAACGGTATTTGAACAAAAGGATGATTATAGCAAGATATGAAATAACCATGCTACTGAGAATGTTTATGAAACTTGATCTCAGACACTTCTAGTTTTAAAAACGGATGTGAGTGTTGCTAGACGTTTCCGCCGTTAGTGTATGGGCTGTCTGCTACTCCAACTCCCAAGTGGGAGCTGTTGGATTATGTGAGTTGGACTAGCTCAAACACGACTAGAAGTGTGTGAGCCTATTGGGGGCACACATGAAAAATATTTAGAGCACGTTTGTTACTTCACGAAAAGGTTCGAAAGTAAACCGTTTGGACAATAAATGATCAAGACAAGAACCTATGGTGTCCAAGCTTGTTTGGCCGGCCATAGTGAAGGTTCTAGAGGAGGTCTTGGTTCAATGAACCTAGGTGATAAGGGAAGGATTGCATGGGATAAGTTTTGAAGGACTTGTGATAAGGATTAAACTCATAAGTTTTAATCTTATCACATTTAGGGTTTAGTGGCTTTATAAATCCTCATCCCCTCACTCCTTATGCACGACATACAGAAAAACCACCGAAATCAGATCTTCCTTTTCTCATTTTCACTTACATAATCCGATTGCATCAAAACCCTAATTAGGGTTCTTGTTTTTTCGGTTCTGCCTATTTTGGTTAACTCTTTTGAGGGTTTTCGATTAGTGATTTGATCCAAGGCTTCTCTAGAAGGTTCATAGCTTAGGTTTACAAGTTGTCAAGGAGTGACAACTGATATATTCGATCTAGGGTTTTGGTTTTGGGTTTTTCGGTTGTTTCTGCTCTAATTCGGTTACAACCGAATTCGGTTAAACCCTAATTGTTTCTTTTTGATTTTTGGTTCTATTCCAAAAGTGGGTTTAGGTGATCATTTTTTAGTGGGTTTGTGATACAAAGGTTGTATTGGTTTATACGTGAAGTAGGACTACCATCCGGGCATGCTTGTTAGACGTGTTTGTGTGAGCACTCGTAGAGGTGACAATTTAGTCACTTGTTTAATAATACTTGTTGTTGACTTCAAGGGTATGTTTTCTAGTTACTTTTCATGTTCCTTATTATGTTTATGTGTGTGTTAATTGTTGATGCTAAACTAGATCTATATCCGCTGCGTACTCGTAAGAGTTAATGGTTAACTTGATTGTTAAATTCCAACACCAATCCCAGCTAAAGCGCACATCGAATTATGGGCAATCGCCCTTGAATTAACTTAACATCTATTCCAAACCAGCTTATGGATAAATTACAAAGATTTGTATGTCTAGCTACTTTTATTTAACAACGACAACTATGATAAAAAAACATTTTGGGCCCTCGCTTAAAATATGTCAGCTTATTATGATTAATTACGAAACATGACCTTTGATACATTAAAATCTGCCAGGTTATTGTGATTAACACTAACATATTGATGATACGTTGATTCACAAGGTCCAAATGACCAGCCTTGATCGTTGAACACGTAGACTATTTTTATCACTCAAGAAACAAGAGGTATCGTTGGAATATATATGGGACTTTCTCCCTGTAATACACTTCGACGATCAAGTCAAATGAAAATACTTCATAAAGTAATAGAATATAAGTTTCACTAGAGGAAGATGTAGTAATTATCAGTGAATGTTTTCTTTTATTCCCTTTAGAACACTTAGTCTCATTTCTATTTATAGTAGCACAAAAGACCTCCAAGCATAAGCAAGTTGAGATGTAGCATGTTGTATGGTTTCATCCAAGCATTGAAGAGTTGTACGTATATATTCAATTATTTAATTTTAATCAAGCAATCCATGTTGTATGTATATGTTCAATTATTTAATTAAGAAATCCATTACTCATACAATTTTTTAATACGTAGTTTGCGCGATGAGTTTCGCGTCTTTAAAGCGTATTTTTCGCTCCAAGTGATAGATATGCCACTTTGCGCATTTAGCTAAATATAACTTTTTAATCCTTTTAATGGAGAGATAATGTATTCGTCCAGACCTCTCTGCCTAGCTATATATTAACCTTTCCGCCTAGCTTTATATCAAGCTTCGCGTGTTAGCTATGTTTAGCTTTTCACACTTTTAAAGTCAGGATTAATTGAAGTGGTCATGCCACTTTTGCATTTTTGCATGATGAAGTTTCACATCTCTAGAGTGGATATCTCACTTTGCGCTATAATATTTTGCTTCTTTTGTAAATCATGTACTACCGCTTATGCCCGATGAGGTTTAATTTATCACTTGTTGAGCCGTATGATCATGTGGCTTATTCATGGACAAAACACAAACGTCTATTTCCCATTTGCTTGTTAGATTTGCCAATCATCAATATAAATAAAGCAATAATTTAATTATTCATTAGTAAAGCAGTATGAAAACTTACAATACAAAATACATATTTAGAAAAAGACATATCAATCGAAGACTCTATCTCTGGCGAAACCCTAACATCCTTAATCCTTATCTCGATCGATCCCCACCTATAATCAACTCTAATATCTGTGTTAGGGTTCGTTTGTAGTTAGAATCGTTTGTCATCTAGGGTGTTTGCTGTTTCGTCCCCCACGATTCTCCCAAGCGACATCTAAGGCGATTTATCCCTAACTCTTGATCGTATTTGCTTTTAATTCTGTCATCAAATCTGTGTATTACTTGAGTTTTAGCTTCGTTTGCTTGCTTTAACTTATGGTTTACATTGATCTTGAATCAGATTAAGGGGTTGCGTTTGGTTTTAGGGTTCCAAAATCATTTTAGGGTCTCGGATTTTATTGATCTTTCAGGTTTCGATTGCTGCTATATTTTGCATATTGATCATCCTCGATGATGTACGAGTAAGTTTGGATTCAGTGCGTATACTATAAACCCTAGTTTTCCTAGGATTCTCTTTTTGTAGAAAGACGTGGTTCTACTTGTTTTCTGGCTTAAGGTAGTGTAAGGTAGTTATTTGTGGTGGAATGAAGCGCAGTTTTCTGAGCCAAAAGGGTAGTGGGGGAAGGAGAGGTGTTAAGGAAAAGGATCTCAATAGGAATAAGACGAATACTGCTTCAGGTATGGGTGTTTCTATGGAATCTGATGATACTATGAATGAAGATACTCTAGTTGGTGTTGCATCCGCTGCTAAGGTGGGTGTAACACCATCTGTGGTTGACATGACGGTGGATATGGACAAGATAAGCTCGTTGGAAGATACTACTGTTCTAGGATCTTTTCTACCATTATCTACGCCAGATATTACTATGGCTGGTAATGCCCCTGGTAAGTCTTCGTATGCTAATGTTACTGGTAAACCAAGTGGGAAGAAACTGAATATTCGTACTTTGTTTACACCGGGGGGTAATGGGATTAATGTGGTTGTCCCAGTGGAGTCTATTAGAGCTATAAGTTAACATTTTGCTAATACAACATATGGTTTTTTCTTGGGGAAGCGGGTGGCATACCCTATTATTGCTAACTATGTTAGGAACACTTGGGGTAAATATGGGCTTGTTCGTTCTATGTTCAGCTCGTCTACCAGATTATTCTCCTTTCAATTTAGCTCCATAGAAGGATTAGATGCTATGCTCGAGAATAGTCCATGGTTTATCCAGAATAATCCGCTTATCATGAAGAAATGGCATCCGGATGAGAACCTATTAAAAGAAGATGTTAGTACTATTCTAGTTTGGGTTAAACTCTATGGTGTACCTGTTATGACCTTCAGCGAGGATGGCTTGAGTGCCATTGCTATTAAACTAGGTACTCCTTTAATGCTTGACTCTTATACATCTGATATGTGCATGCAATCTTGGGGTAGGTCAAGATATGTTAGAGTTATGATTAAGCTTCGAGCTGATGTGGAGTTGAAAGATAACATTGTCGTGGCTATGCCTAAAATTACTAGGGAAGGCCATTATATATGTAATGTCCATGTTGAGTATGAGTGGAAACCTCCTAGGTGTGCGTCTTGTAAGGTTTTTGGACATATGCATGAGGAATGTCCAAAGAATACATGTGCTGGTGAGAAGTTGACTCTGAACAAGGCTAGTCAAACTTCTCGAGGTGTTCTGGTTGGTTTGAAAATAGGCTCTAAACCTCATATAGAATATAGATATGTTACTAAAAAGGCTACTGCTAGCTCTAGCGATAATAGGAAGAAAGGTGTGGAACCTACTATTAAGGTTAGTAATTCTAATCCATTTGATGTTCTTAATTCGGTCGATAATAATGTGGAGTTTGGTACCAATGGGGGACTACTAATTTGGTTAATAACGAGGTTACCTCAAGTAGATCCTCTTTTATGAATGTCAATAATAGTAATACTAGTACTACTCCCATTATTGATAAAATCGAGAAGTTTAAAAAATTACTTACTAGTGGGCAAGCTATTCTTGTGGATGAAGCTGGTAATCCTTTGAAGAAGGTAGAGTTTTCGGGTGATTATGATAGTGAAGATAAGGTTGCATCAGTTGATAATGATATGGCTCGTTCTTTGGCTTCAGAAAGGGTAGGTTTTGGCACTCAATGTTTGCTGGAACAATAGAGAGATTCGTATGGTAACGGTGACTATAATGAAGACCCATACGATGATGATATGTACGAAGGTTAGGATCTTTCTTAAGAGATTCTAGCTATATGCGATAATCTTGATATCCGAGTTTGAGGTCGCAAGAAGAAATAATTTAATGTTTCTTTTGTCTTGTAAGTTTGTGTTTCTTCTTTTAAGGAAGTAGCTTTGCCTATGTAACGGGCGGTGATGTGGGACTCACCCTCATCCCTTGTACTTAAATATTTTTTGGCGTAATAAAATTTACAGAGGAAACCCTTTACCCAAAAAAGACATATCAATCCAACGATTCTAGGTAGCACTAGGATAACAATATATGTTCATTCCATATTTTCATCGTCATACTCATACACATAAATGCTTTATTTTCAAAGTATTACGGCCCTATTGATGCATGGGTATCACGAAATTCTTATTGGGATAATTCAAGAAGAAACCCTTTGTTTCAAGGCACAAGTAAATAAAGCAATACAAAGAGGAATTGTGTTTTTCATATGTTAGAATGAGACCAATGGTATTTATTAATAAACAGAAATATATGATAGTTAATGGCAGATAATTTTGGTTATAAACCAACAGACACAACTATTACTTCCAATAATCATAATGGTTTGGAAAAAGAGGGGAAAACGGTAAGTCACTTGGAGCATCAAATATACCGTTTGGGCCGGAAACATGCCCCTTTACCCATGCGTCTTTGTCGTGATGGAAACATATTAGCTCAAATGAGTGTGCACTCCACACTTCCCTAACTCGCATCTGAGCTTGATATGAAATCACATTGGCCTCCCGTAAATCGCAATTACCTAAAATAATCGATAATGCTAAAATCACCAACATACCCACTGCCTCGCGCATTTTAGTGTACAAAAATCCAACCACAGAAGCAAAACATAGATCTATGTCTTTTGCTGCCTGTGAAATCATTTGGATTCAGAAATTATTGATTGATCTAAATATTAAAGTGACACTGCAGAACATCGATCTATGTCTTCTACTGCCTATGAAATCATTTGGATTCAGAAATTATCGATTGATCTAAAGTTAAAGTGCATTCTTCTTGATGATCTTTTTTGTGATAATAATATCTGCATTGCAACTTGTTGTTAATCCGGTTTTTCATGAAATATCTAAACACTTTGAGATAGGTGTTCATTTTATGAGAGGAAAAAGTTGCAAAAGGGATCTTGAAAACAAAGAAGATTTTTCAAACCAAATTGCAGACATATTCACTGAACACTTACATGTATATCAGCATAAAAATCTTTGAGAAAAATTGTAAATGTATGATGTGTTTAGTAATCAGATTAAGGTGTAATGTTCAAATAAGCATAGAAAAACATAATAAACTGGTTACTAAACTGCCTACTATCTTTTGCTTATTCTTTGGTTTCTATAGTGGCTTATCTTGCAGGAATAAAGTTCAAGGTCTAATAGGTCATTTATGGATAGAATATTTGTACCAGGATCTTAAGTTTAAACATAAGAGTCAAGTGTGTCAATTCCTAAGGACTAAAGATTCATTTTCTCTTAATTCCCATGGGCCAAAGTTGTAGTTCTCATGGGCTATATAAGCCCATATCCAGTTAGGGTTAAGATAACAATCTTAACCCTCTTTATCTCTCTAAAAAACCTAATATCACTCTCTTAAATGTTTGATTCCGATAATCTGATTGCTTGTTTATTTCTGTTATTTTGTAATTATTTGATTATTATCCTATTGATAATAATGTGCTCTTGTATTCGTTTGGTACTTCTAGTTGGTGAATCTGTGCCGACTAATTTGTTTTATTATTAGATCTTTGGTATTGATTGTGCCTTAGATTATAGTTTTGATACCATCGCACAATCCCATAAAGAGAAAATATAACCCGAACGAACCAATTCGATAGTAAAATAGTTCTAATTGCACGTATATTGACTCTTCAAAACAAATGTTTTTGTAATAAGAAGGATTTACAGTTCAAACAATGCTTTTGGGTAATGGAACCATTAGTTTTCCAATTTACCCCCAGAAATGTATTTAGCTATATGCATACGTTGTTGGCTAACCTTTGTGGCATGTACATCTTTTTCTTCTACGCAGCTAAAGATTTTATTTAAGTTCGATAAGCAACTTTCTCTTAGGCAATACACTTAGACTTACCACATGGGAGTAATCTGTTTTTTGAGTCCTTCTTTGTTACCAAAGGGAACATTTCCGGTACATATATCACAAAGTGAAATGATATTTCAACTTTTTGGAAGCGACTACCATCATAAGAAATATAACAAAATAGTACAAGAAGAGAAACAATCATTTAATCGAGTTCCACACTTTCAATTTATAACATCTCAGTTCCTAAAGACTTATGTTATTGTCTTTCATTAGGGTCTGTACTTAAATCACACAATCTAATTAAAGATTAAGCACCCCAAGGATATATCATCAAAGCAAGTAATATAATTATTCTTTAGGTGAGTCAATTCAATAAGTTTTTTGAATGCCACTAAATATCCATGGTTTTATGTTAAAAAAAAATTCAAAAATACCATGTTTTGTTTTTAAATATATTTGAAAGTTACTCATTTTTTAAATAAATTAAAAATACTTGATCAAATAAAAAACTCTCTGACTTTATGCTTGACTATATAATACGATAGGTTAATTTGCATAAAAATGTATTATACTTGCCATATTTGTCATTGTATGTAGACAACTATTTTTTTTTCATTGTGTCGCTCAACTTTTGAATTTGTGCTATTGTGTGTATTCTGCTGACTATTTCTGCATGTAAAATGACATTTTACCCTTTCAAATCTTTGAAAATATGAGGGTAAAATGGTCACACAAATTCACACACATAGCTCGAATTTATACGTTGTATGACATTTAATGGCAAAAAAATTAATTGTCCTACTCATACAATGACAAAAGGTGACAAGTATAGTACATTTTTAAGCAATTAACCCTATACGATAATATCAGCACCAAAAACCATGAACAACTTAATCGCCTATTATCATTTACTAAAATGTGGCTTTTGAACTTGGGTTATGAAAGCTACCATGTTTTGTGAAAATTTAACGAATTTAATTTAATCACATCCAATCAAGTATTGCGACTCTCAAAGAAATACAATATAGTTTGAGAATTAAAACCTAAATGACACTTTTCATTTTTTATAGTAAGTAGACAGGTAAATGCATAAATTTTTCTCTCATCAGGTTACCTAAGGAGGGAAAATAATTTTTACTCAGATGTACGCAACCTCACCGAGTTAATCCTAGTACCGTCTCTTACCCTTTCATAGCCTAAATGTATACATCTAGCGAGGTTTGTACCTTTTACCTTGAGTAACAAATTCCTTTACACTTAGTCATTTATGGTGGATTAGTTACAAACTAAAAAGACACACTTTTGTTTCTTGGAGGATTATGAATAAAAGAATCCCAACTAGGATTAACTTTAGGGTGCGTTTGGTTTGTTCATGGGTTTAGATTTAGATTTAGGTTTGGATTTGGATTTAGGTTTATGATTTGATGTAGGAAAGATAAAATACTTTATTTTAATAAATAAATTATTTATGTACAAATCTAAATATAAAATAAAATAAAATTTTATCAACTTTTAAGGTGAATATAAAGCCACGTATGATGGACCCATCAAAATTTCTTAAACCTGTGTTTTTGGTTGGGCTGGTGTCAGGAGCTCTCATGCCCAAATATTCACTTTATTAATTCAACCAAACAATTTCAGTTAGTCATAAAGTTATTCATGGCCTACAACAGTCACAAACCAAATTCGCCACTTAGATCTTTTTGGAGGGATTGGACTTTTTTTCAAGTAGATGCCTGGTCGTGTCGATGATTATAGAAAGAAGAGTTATATTTTTTTGACGGCATGTAGCAAAGAGAACTTGGAAAGAAGTTCTTAAATGGTGGAGTCTCGTTAACATTAGAATTCTTAGTCATGGGGGATGTCATTCATATGTAAACGTTTCAATTGTGATAGCCCCAATGCCACACTAAGTCATGATGCCGTTGTTTCATTAACTCTTTGGATCCTCTTGTTAGTTAGGAATTGTCTCTGTTTTGCAACTTCAAAGCCGAATATAAGTCTTATTCTTAATGATGTAAAACACCTATCTTTTGTTTGGATCTCCATTAGATCTCATAAACCTCCCATCAACTGGTTGTATTTGCTATGTATCCCATTTAAAGCCATTTATCACATCTTGTAATTGGTTTGCTTAGCTTCTTGCTTTGCTTTTATATACTCTAGCCGTTAAAAAAGTACAACAAAAAAATAATGGGTTAATTGTCTGAAAATGTATTATACTTGACACTTTTGTCATTATATGTAGACTACTATTTTTTTTCAAATGTGACACTCGCCTTTTGAATTCGTGCTATTGTGTGTACCAGTGACCTGCTGGAGTAGGTTAAGTTAATAATCGTTTACTTTATTATTGCAACGTTAGTCCTTTATACTAACGACCATTTGTAATTAACTGAAAATTTGATTTCTTTAAAAAGTCTATTTTCTTATTAATTTTAAAATGTATACACGTTTTTCTACATGTTTTCACACACGTTTTATACACATATTTTTATACATGTGTAAAAAAGTGTGTATAAAAACGTGTGTTAAAACATGTGTAAAAACGTGTGTAAAACATCTGTAAAAACGTGTGTATAAAAATGTATGTTTAAAAGTGTGTGTATAAAAACGTGTATAAAAATATGTGTTAAAATGTGTGTAAAAACGTGCATAAAACGTGCATAAAAATGTGTGTAAGAACGTGTGTTTAAAAACGTGTGTATAAAAATGTCTATAAAAATGTGTGTTAAAACGTGTGTAAAAATATGCATAAAAACGTGTGTATACAAAAGTGTGTTTAAAAAAGTGTATAAAATTTGTATAAAAAATATATAAAAATGTGAGCATAAAAACGTGTGTATCAAAACGTGTGTATTAAACGGTGTATAATAAACGTTTGTGTATAAATCGTGTATATAATAAAATGTGTGTTAATAACAGGTGTTTTTTGTGTATAAAAATATGTGTAAATATAACATGTATAAAATCGTGTGTATAAATAAACATGGTGTAAACAACATGTAAAAAAACGTGTATAAATTTTAAAAATAATAAGAAAATAGACTTTTTAAAGCACATCAAATTTTCAGTTAATTACAAACGCTCGTTAGTATAAAAGAATAAAGTTGCAATAATAAAGTGAACGGTCATTAACTTAACCTGCTCCAGCAGGTCAAGCAGGTCACCGGTACACACAGTAGCACGTATTTAGAGGGTGAGTGTCACGTTTGAAAAAAATAGTAGTCTACATACAATGACAAAAAGTGTTAAGTATAATACATTTTCAGACAATTAACCCAAAAGTATAGCAGGTAGTATATTTAGCTTTCTTCTATTAAATGTACGTGCATTAAGGCTGTCACTACAACAACATTTCATTTTTCCTGCCAAAGCAGCTTTCTTCTCTCCGGGCGACCTACAGACGACCTTTTTACCATACAAGGCGACATTCTCATTTTTTTTTCTTTTTTACAAATTTTTGTAATAACAAAGTTAAAATTTAATTAAACAATAAAAATATTATATAATAATAAAAACATTACATAACAACAAAATTAAAATTGTACATAGATTATTGAAAACAATACATAGCTAAATAAAAACGTAAATGCATGAAATTAATCTGATTCCGAATCAGATTTCACCTTAAATTCCAACCTGAATAACTCATCATGAGCTTGTTCTTGCCTAATTCTCTCGTCCCACTTTTTTTCATGTCTTGCTTCTTCTTTTAATGTTTCTCTTAATGCTTCTTCATCTAGAAGTAGTTGATGTTGCTCTTTCTCAGTAAGATATTCATCACATATCTCATGTTCATCAACTGATTCCTCTACCGTTGGAAATGGGAGACATGGGTTGGTGCGTATGTTGTTGTGATGACGAACCGTAGTTGGGGGTTGTGTAAGGTTGTTAGGGGATTGCTTCGGGTGATTTTTCGGGTGTCGGATGATTGCTTTGGTTAGTTTTTCTTTGGTTACGCTTGGTGTTTTGGGGAGTGTTTTCTTGAGACATTTTTGTGTGAAATGGTGAAGTAAAAGTGTTGAGATTATGAGAGTATAAAATGGTGAGTTTGTAGATTATTATATATATAGCAACGGATAGTTTTTTCTTTGGGGCCACTTTTTTTTCATTTAACTAGCAATGCTAAAGTGTGAACGTAATTAAAAATTGTAAATGTGAAAAGTAAACGTACGAAGTTAAAAACAATAAACACACTGATTAAAAACTTGATATTACACATTACGAAATTTAAAGAATAATTGCAAACTAAACAAGGCGTTATCCATCCAAAATTTTTTTATTATCAGTTTGACGTTCTATTGTTGCCGCCTTTCTAAACAAGATGTTATTCATCTTGTAATCTTTATTAGATTCTTGTTTCAAAAAAGAGTCAATCAAAACACGTTTCTCTTGCCGAATGTCATTGTATTTCTCGTATGTGTTCCGCAGTTCATCTTTAGCAGTGATGGCATTATCATATTCAACGGCTAAGTTCATAATCGCTAGCTGACGAAGTTTATCCTCCTCGATTTGTTTCTGAGCCATTAGCCCTTTGATTTCATCACGCTGTTCGGTGAAGCGAACAAGCTATTTATAAAAGTTGATATAAGTGTATATATATTGTGTATAAAATGGTAAAATGAATTGTGTATTTATAGTGTTAAAGTGTTTAAATTTTAAAAGTTAAAAAAGTTTTCTTTTATTATATAAAACGATGAAACGGTTGTTTTTTGACTTTTTATGCCTCTCAGCATCGATCAGGAACTCGACCTTCATTTGGAGCTGACCGACGCCGACCCGAAATGGCCACTACAAGGCTCGATCGAACGCTCCGTGTGGACTCGATTCCCTGGTCGAATGACCTGTAGTTCCAGGCCCTATTAATCAAATGTCAAACATTGGAACGAACACTAGCTAACTAAGCTTTATAATCTTATTAAAACAAATATGAAATACATAATTTAGTAAACTATGAAAAGTGTTATGAAAACAAGTCGGATCGGCAAACCGCGCTCCGCTGAGGATGTAGGACGGGCTGGGAGTACGTTTTGGTCGTTTTATATTCAAAGAGCAACGGGGCAGCGTTCCATTATACACTAAAACGAAGAAAAGATACAAAACCAAGTAAATGCTACATATTCTGAATCTCTTTTAAACATGGTAATCACATATGTCTTATATATTTCCGTTATCTATAAGATTTCTCGCCTTACTATATTTTTATTGGCCATAAAACCAGTGATGAAAAGTACCGATAATGTCTTAGGAATCTTTATAAATCTTTGACAGTCCTTTCAGACCCCCAAGAGCAAGCCAGCCTTCGGAAATTACAGAAGCTTCCAACGTTAAGAATGAAAAAAGCGTTTGGCTACAAAAACCAAAAGAACAGCCCAATCAATGGAAACGGGTCGATTCAAGTTTGTTTCTTATTTCTAACAGGTTAAATTAGCAGAATCAAGAAAAAATTTCACTCTCATTTTAACGTAGGCGAATACACTTTGAGGCATTCTACAGACTAAAACTCAGCATCACAATACTTGCATACTTGATCACAGCCGCCCAAATTTAAATTTGAAGAAGACGGACCTGAAAATTTACCAAAACTACTAAATAGAAATGAATTATAATTTACACGTTTAATCGTGAACGTATATGCTAGTTAGAATGGGTACCTAAACATATATTGTGGATGAACGACTGGTCTACTTAACTAAGCCTTAGCCCTCCGTAATCTGCTATAGAAAAAAGAAAAATATGTGAAAAATGCAGACTTTACATAATACAAACAGCAACAAAAGCCTTTAACTATGGACAGAAGCTACAAAAAAAAATCAGCATGCTTATTGTAGCACAATAAGAATTTTACCTAAGGCATTTCAGATATGTGCACTACTTCTTTCTGGAGTTTTTAGAGGGTAAGCCGATTAGCGCTAAACTTTGTACAACAGAGTCTCCATTGTAACACCTCAAACTATAGGTAAATTCAGTCTCATAAGGCTTATTTACGGGATTGTTAAGAGTTAGTTTCCTAGGATTACTATTGTGTCGTTATAAATAAATCGTACGTGAAAATATAACATAATTTCAATTAGCCAACTGTTATAGTCGAAGTTGCTTAAATAGAACTTCATGGTTCCAAAGGAAAAAAGATAAAACTTCTCCACTAAAGGATAATAGTTAAAGATCTAAAAATAGGTTGCCGATATACCTGCCCAAAAGGGGGGGCACCGCTCAGTAATATGTACAGAATAACCCTTGCGCTTCATACATCAGATTCAGGTCCATTGTAAAACCTAAAAATTTGGTTTACATTTTTATTTTATCATTTTGAATATAACCTAAGTTTGAATAATAAGTCTTTAACATTAAAACATTGGGTTATAATCATTTGTGTATTATATTTTTTGGGTAAAGGGGAATGGTTACCCCGGTAAAATATCATTTGTGTATTATAAATACGTAACATAAGGTAATTGTTTAAAAAAAAATAATAAGATATATATATATATATATTAAAATCCACCCCCCCCCCATATATTTAGAAATTATTTTGTCTTCTTTTTACAAATCCTATTCTAAGTAATAAGTGTAAAGAGATTAGACCAAATCTTTGGTAATCTTCTAAAAGGATAGAAAATTTTTGTCCCCTTCTCCTCTCCTATATAAAATGTGATCTCTTCCTTCTCCCTCATCATTCTCTCTCAAAAATTTATCCTCTAAAACTTGTGTAATCATTCTTAGAATTTGCAAGAAGAAGTTGGTGAATTCGGTAGAAGTATTCAAGCTTTGTGTTCTTGATTCATTGGTGTCTTGGTTGTTCTTGTCTCCATCTCTATCCCATAGGTATTCCATGATTCTCTTGATTCGTCTTTTATGTCCATGATTTATACAAAAGTTTTCTACATAAAATCATAAAGTGGTAAAAAGAAGAAAACATGTATTCATGATCTTGTTAATTTGTATATGGTGTAATCTGATTCTTATGGCTATAATTATGTTTTGAAACCTAAGATAACCATTAATGATGTTTTTAATTAAAACTATAAGAATAGAAACCCTAGGGCATGTTTTGAGAGATAAGAATTAGGGTTTATGGGTCTTAGTGTTTCTGTTCAGAATTTTAGATCGTGTTCATCGGGGTGTAACTCGGTGATAAAAATGAGTTTTGACATGATTCTTGAGCCTAAAGTTAAATTCAATGAGTCTAGTTTCTAGAAAAGTTGAGTTTATATTTTTTGAAAGTCGAGAAGGTTGGTTTTTAGCTTTTATAAGATTAAGTGTTAAAACTGCAGATTATGTCCGAAAATTCAGTAGTAGTATTTGATTTTTAATTCACAAACCGTAAGGAGTTAGACTCTAATTTTCTAGTTGGTAAATCTACATGATATTAGCTACGTCCACGATTTTTTGTGATTTTTCTGAGTTGTCTAAGTAGGGTAATTACGCGTCAACTTTTCGAAGGTTCTGTCAGGTCACATTTGGGGTCAGTTTTGGAACAAGGGTTGTAAGGGTAATTAAACATGGAAATAAAATCCACCAAAATTTATAGACATACTAGACACATGTTGGAACCTCTGTAATTTTTTGTAGAAATTTTAGAGGTTGTTTAATGGGTCTTTAACATCAAGAAACTTGCTTAAAAATATTGGCAGATTATGGAAATTTAGAAAACCCTAATTTAGTTACCTTAAGTGTTTTAAATGGTAAGATTAAGTAATAAACTTATGAAGTCAGATAGATAATAATATGTAATCATGGATTTATGTAGATTCGGTGAAGAGGTTTTGATCTTTTGTCTTCGTGTTCTTCCTCTTCGTTGCTTGTTTGTTAAGGTACAAGTATTCTGTCCTTTTAGTAAGGACATCTCATGACTTGATTCTCATTTGTTTAGCTACTTGATTCATTTGATATTCATTGATACTTCGTTTATTTGCTATCCGTTCTCATGAGTTTATTTAATATTCGTTGATATTCGTATTTATGATTCCTTTGATCCTTGTTTGAATATTTCGTATGATATTAGATTCGTTATTTTGATTTGATTATTAGTATCTTGTTCACTTATATCTTTGCCTAAATCTTGCCCGAGCTATTTGAACTAGTCATGGAGGTACCATGACCATGTCATTGATGCACCATTGACATGACATTATCTGTGGCAGTGTGATTAGACCATGGCGCTCCCTTTTGTTTGCGTATTTGATTAATATTAGATTATACATGCGTGTACACTCGTCATCGTACTTGTGTATATGGATATGACTTTGTTTTGTAGAAAGCGTATGGATGCATCCTAGGTACTTTTTTCTGTTCAGTTCAGGTGAATGGTTGTGTGTGTGCTATACACCCCATATCATATTTGGTACATCAAGAGTTGCAAATCCTGTGTATAACTTATTATGTGGCTATATGATTATATATGTTTAGGGTCTATTAATGTATCATGTTTAGACATTTGTTCGAGCTCGTGGGTACTCCTTTATTATCCTTAAATTCTTATTTATTGCTCTATATTTCATATGACGTTTGATTAGCAGGGTCTCATGATCCGTTTTGTTCATTCTTCTATCTTATTACTGTTGTTATTATTATATCTGTTCACTGAGCGTTAGCTCAGCTGCATTTTCTTTTCCTGCGGCATGTACTAAGCGGGAAGCTGGGATATGAGTGATAAGTGTAAGAAGCTTCTAGAGGACCAACCCTTCTATTTTCCCTATTGTTTCGGATTTATGTTTAAGACCCTTTTGTTTGAAGATTTCTTTTATTTAGACTTTGTTGGAAGTTTAATACTTTTGAAAGTCATTTTGTTACATGACTTAGTATTTTTATTTAATAAAGTCTTCCGCTTGCGTTTATATGTTCTGATTTGACACCATAAGGTGACTCTTGGTCTCTTTATCAGAGTAGGATGTTACACTGACCTTACTGAGACACATGAGGGACTGAGGGAGATGTGAATCATGAGGAAAGTATGTTTTTTATGATGAACCATATTCAAGAAACGATTTCATGAATAGGAAAAGTGCACTCCACCAAAGAGCGAGTCAAGTATCGATGAAGACGATATATGGGACTTTGACAACGGTGCAAGTATTCACATGACATGTGATTAATCTTAATTTTTTGAATTAAATGAAAATATAATGGATGTTTTAGGTTCAGAGATGGTTTGTGTGTAAGAATAAAAGAAAAGGGCTCTATTTTGTTCCATGGGAAAAATGTTGAACAAAAGTTGCTAAAAGATATTTGTTGCATTCATGCACTTCGCATTAATGTGATAAGTCTTGGACAAGCTACAATATTCGGGTGTGGTATTCGTATACGAGGTGATTTTTTAACCATTCGTGATAGTTATGGAAGTTTGCTACTTAAAGTCATGAGAAGTGAAAACCGTCTCTACAACACAACTAAAAGTTGGGAAACCTTATTATTTACAAGCTAGCATTTATAAGGAGTCGTTGTTGTGGCATATATGACTTGGTCATATTGAATTTGGTTAGGTGAATTTGATGCACAATTTAGCTAAAGGGGTACCGGTAATTAAGCATCAAGATCAAATATGTGAGTCTTGCATGGTTGGGAAGCAAATGAAGAAGTCATTCTCAAAGAAGGCAACATATAGAGCATCAAATATACTTGAGATGGTTCATGGAGATATATATAGACTTCCTTCCGCTCAAGCAGGTAACTCTTATATCTTAGTTCTTATCGACGATTGTTCTAGGTACATGTGGTCTTTTCTTTTGAAGCAAAAAAGTGACGCATTTGGAGTAATCATAAGATCAAGTAGTCAATTGAAAAAAGACATGGTAAAGAGATTATTACATTCCATACGGATAGAGGTGGTGAATTTACATCACATGACTTTAATCGGTTTTGTAACCAAGAAGGAATAGCACGAATGTTAATGGCTCCTTATGCACCTCAAGAAAATGGAACTGTGGAATGAAGAAATCGTAGTCGACTCGAGATGACTAGGTGTATCATGAAGGCAAGAGGCGTACCAAAATTATTTTTAGATTGAAGCGTTTTGACATGCACCATACATAAGAAACCGTTAGTTTATATTGGTAAGGAAGCTAGTGCAAGAGGTTTTCGTCTTTATAATCCATGTAAGAACAAGATTATAATCAGTGCCTATATGTTTTTAATGAGAAGAGTTTATGGAAGGCTGAAAGTTTGACTCAAACGGTAAAAGAAAAATATAGCTTCACCTATATGGAACGATAAGAAAGGGACTGAATTTCAGCAGCCACTTAACGAAACTACAATGCATGGATCTGCTCTACAGGAACAACCTCCTGATGGCTGCCCAGCTCATGCAAGTCGGGTACTGTTCACAGCCCCATTCACTTGTTTGAGATTCTTGTTCATGTGGCCAATTCAGAATGTGAGGATGACGAGTATGAAAGTGATGTTACGCCTATCCCGGTACGACGTTCGACTCGCAACAAAGTGTTACCAACGAGGTTAGTAGATTACCAACTTAATGTTCATGAATTAATGTTAACACTTGACTAGGAACCAAGGAATTACAATGAAGCCAACTTGAAACCGCAATGGCTCGAATCAATGAAAACCGAGCTTGATTATATTGTTAAAAATAATACTTGGAAACTCTTTTCTCTACCTAAAGGTGTTTTACCAATTAGGTTGAAGTGTTTGTTTAAGATAAAAGAAACGCGGATGGTTCAATTATGAACTACAAAGCGCCTTTAGTTGCTAAATGCAAGGAAGATCTTGAAAAAAGCTAGTATGGAAGATTACAATGCAACTTTATATCCAATGGAGAAGAATCTCAAGTTGTCAAAAGCCACATGTTGAAGCTACCCAATATCGAAAAATGGTGGGTTGCTTGCGTTACCTCGTCCAGATTTGACTTACTCGGTTGGTGTCGTTAGGCTATATATTCAAAGTCCATGAGAATCACATGCTTATGCTATCAAGCAAATCCTACAAATCCTACGCTCTCTTAAAGGTACAACTTCATATGGTATTAAATACAATCGTAGTAATGACATGAAATTGGTAGCTATAGTGATAGTCGTCATAATGTGGATATTGATGATGTACAAAGCACTATCGGACAAGTTTTCTACCTTTGTACATCGACTATTACATGGTACTCACAAAAGCAAACTACCCTGGCATTATCTTCGTGTGAAGCTGAGTTCATGGCAGCACGTGTCAAGCAATTTGTCTTACGGAGTTATTAGCGGAAGTGACAGGATTGGAAAGACAAAAAGTGATAATTAAATTTGATAACAAATCAGCGATTGCATTAACAAAGAATCTGGTCTTTCATGGTATGAGCAAACAAATCCACACGTAGAGAAGGTGCAGGTAATTGTTAAGCATGTATCCGGAGAGAACCAAAGAGCAGACAAGTTAACGAAGGCCCTGGCGCACATAAGGTTCAAGGAGATGAGATTGTTACTCGGTGTGCAAGAGTTACCCTCTTTGACTCAGAATTTAGGGGGTGATTGTTGGAGAAAGTTTGGATGCAGTTGATATGCGTGTTCCAGATATTAGACTTCCTAGTTCGAGTGCGAGTCCAACTCGTCCTATTTATTTGTTTATTTGGGAAATTAATAATGTAATCCTAGTTATAGTCTAATACGTCTTGTTTAGTCTATATATACCATGTAGGGTCAGGGTTCACTTCATACCGTATTGAAGTTTTAAGATAGTTTCTTCAATAATAAAGATATGCGCGTTTAGGCAGCAACAAACCTGTTCCAGATTTCCTTTTTTCTTTGTATCATATTCTTTCTTCTGCTTGTGTGTTGTGATACCTCTGATTTCTATTACTATGGAGCTTCTAACATGCAGCAAGGAGAGAAGCAATGGCACCCCACTTACCCATTCCAAAAATGATATCCAAAAAACTATCAACCTAACAAAAAAAGGAAATCAAAGATTAAACCTTTAACATAATTTAACATCGAGTGCAGACAAACAAAAATCAATCGAATTAATGTTAATAACTAATTGCAATCAAACCTGGTTTTAAACATGTATCCACCAGAAACATTCACAAGTCCTCATATACGCGTATGTGTACAGTTTTTGCAGACCATGGGCCAATACTGGTATGGAAATACTTGTATGTACACAGTTCACACAGTTTTTACAGGTAAGGAAAAACTCGCAACTATATGTACTCAATTATGGTGTACATACACATTTTACATAATTACTCATTTACATGTATGTACATAGTTTATGCAGACCATGCACCTATTAGGTAATGTTTATTTTGCTTTCTCATCTAATCCGAGCATTCGCGATTTTGCCGCTTCGATTGCAGGGCAGTATTAGATGATATAACGGCCCAAGCCCAAATGTGGGTTGGGCCCATTAGGGTTTCTAGTATGTTTTATGTTTCACTATAAAAGCATATCAATAATACAATACCTTTCATGGGGTTTTCAATCATTCAACATGGTATCAGAGCGGGTCTGATCCTCAGACCTAGGTGGCTAAGTTGAGCCGCTTCTTTTATGCCACCCCGTCAAACCATAGTCGCCTTCTTTAATCCCTATTAAAAAAAGTCTATGCTTTGCTTTATTTTTATTTCTTTTCTTTTTGATGTTGCTGCATGAGGATTAAACTCCGCTTGTTGTCGAATATCATCATCAAAATTAATTATTTGCTCACTGCTTTTGCTTTGCTATCGCTTTGTTTTGCTTTTGCCGCTGCAGATGAAGATTTGTATCCGCTTGCAGTCGAAGGTCTTCATCAACACAAATTTTATAGTTTAATGTTTATTTAGCTTTCTCATCCAATCCAAGCTTTCACGATTTCACTGCTCGGATTGCGGGGGAGTATCAGATGATATAACGGCTCAAGCCGGAATGTGGGTTGGGCCCATTAGGGTCTCTAGTATGTTCTATATTGCACTATAAAAGCATATCAATAATACAATACCTTTCATGATGTTTTCTATCTTTTAACAACGCCAAGCCTGCAAACGGTAGCCCAATATTTGTCCGGCCTATTTTTTTATGCAACACCACGGCTAGACCTTATTTATAGAGCCCAATTCTGCCGGACAGCTGTTGAACTTGAAAATGCAACCCACATGTCTATATTTTAAAACCGAAACCTACATTCTTAATTTTTTAAGCAAAAACCCACATTATATAAAAGTTGTTAACTTTATAAAAATGCCTCGCCAAGTTAAAAGTGTGATTCTCTGTATATGTCCTCTAGATTATTTGGCATTGGTTCTTATGTTTTGAGCATGTTCAAAGCATATATGTTGTTTTTTTCATCTTTTCTTTAAGAGTGGCTCATTACCACTCTTTTCATGTAATTAAACTCATTTTAGTTTAATACATTCATCGGGTATAAATCCTTTACCCAAAAAAAAGGAGATAAAATTGTGAAATAGTTTGGTGCAGATTTGTAAGTGTGAAACCGGATAAAAGGGTATGCGAACCCGACATGGCTGTGACCACTTCTGAGCTGATGCCCCGCCAAGATACGGGTCATTTTCACCCACTTATATAAGCATAATTTAAGATTTTATATTTTCAAACTTAAACCACCTTCGTTTTGACTAGGAAGTGATCTGGAAATGACATTTTCTCTACAAAGTGTGTGTTTGTTTTTTTGTACCTTTCTATGTGTCATTGGCAAGGATGTTTGCCATTATTTATTTTTAATGCGTATCTATGTAACATTTAACCACCCTCTCTAATCCTGGAAAACTATATATTACCGTTTATTTTGGTTTGTTAATTTTTTTCGAGTGGGCGTAGTTATGTTCAGTAGTTTAGTTTTGTTGAGCTGTTATGTAGAGCAAATGGTTTCTGGTACAGGGTTGTCGAAGATAGAAAAATTTTAACCTAAGGTCTGCTTAGAAAAAGCAACTTAACTCTGCCGGAATATAGTTGAAATCGATTTAGGACGAAATTTTTTTGATTGCTTGGTAGTCATTATGTGGCATCACGTTTGCATATTAAGAACGTATAGTGATTCATTGCCGCAACTCACAACATTCACACGTATATACGTTTGTTCATTTAATGGAAACTAATGACTTAACTGATACAAACTTTAATTTGCAATGTTTGCAGGCTTGGCGTGTGGTCTGCAAAAATGTCACAGAACCTTCAACGGGACTATTTGAATATTTATTTGCAGCCATTGTGTCCATGAAGGTTCTGAATTGAAGTAATTTCAATGTTTTGAATAGGACTATTTGGGTACTTCCTCCATGGATAACTTTTAACTTGCACTCCAATTTGGGATGTCGGTTACGGCTGCAGCAGCTCAATCGCAGTCCAGCAGATCACAGATGACTAAAGAGGTATCATTCTGCTATCTGATTTTTTTAGTTAGAGCTCAATTTAGTTTTTAACTCAAGTGTCTTCATTTGGTCAAAACTTCAAATATAAATCCTGCTTCTCATATTCTTGGAGTCTGAATCCACTAATATAAGAAAAACTAGAACGGGCTATGAACTTTTCTCGGGCGACATTTGTCGCCCGGGAAAAGTCGCTAAATGACAAAAATCCATCCGACGTGGCACTAATTCTGATAGACTTTTTAGTCAAAGTATGTGGTGAGTTTCTCGGGCGACATGTCGCCCGGGATAACTTGGTTTGAGTTTGACCAAAATAATCAACGAAAATCCTATCGGCAAATTTTCCCGCTCAACTTTCCTGGGAGACATGATGCCCGGGATACTATTTCCACGTTTAACATTTGTGTTTAGTGATAATTAATGTGTGTTAGTGTATAAATTTTTTTGTAACACTTTTCTCGGGCATCGCTCGGGAAACATTTAGTAAAATTTATATAGTTTTTTAATATTTATAAAACTGTATAATTTTTTAATACAATGTTTCCCGGGCGACATATCGCCCGGGAATATTTTTATTAAAATTTAGAAATACAAAATCACTGAAAATCCTGGCGGCTATTTTTCCCGCTCAGGTTTCCCGGGCGACATGTCGCCCGGGATAATGTATTTTATCAAAAAATTTAATTTTGCCTTTAAAATCATTATTATTTATAAAATATATTTTATAATTATATAT
>BQNB010026903.1:0-58139 GCA_026074375.1 Tanacetum coccineum | reverse complement strand
CTCTCTAATAGTTATTTCTCCTATATGAATTTCAACTTTTAAGCCCTTAATATCTTCTAAATAAATAGACTCGTTTGTTTTATAAAATTCAAGTCTTTTTTCCACTGACTTTAAACCTGTCTTATAACCCAGAACCATTAACTTGGATTTCTTTAAATCTTTTAATAGTTGATCATTTTGAGATTTAAGAGATTCAACAGTTTTCAGACAAGTTTTTAAACAAATAGAATCATTGGATACCTCTGAGTTAGAATTTGAAGATGAGAAAGCCATGAGTGCATAATTAGGCCCTTCCTCTGCCTGATCACTCTAGTCATATCCACCAAGACCATCACATGACACCAAAGCTGTGGAAGTAGGTGTTTCCACAGGCACAGTCCTTCTTGAGCTTTCCTTGTTCTTGTTGTCTTGATATCTTGGAGCTCTGCACTCCCTAGCAAAATGTCCCCTCTTATGACAGTTGTAGCACTCTACTTTAGACTTATCAAAACTAATAGTCTCATTTCCATTAACAGTAAGCTTCCTTCCTGTATTTTTCAAAAACCTTCTAGCCCTTATAGTCAACATGACCATTTTCCATCTCAAATCCATCTCTTCTATGTCACCAGGATGGATTTGTTGCAAGTCCTCATGTGCAAGTTGAGGACTATTTGGTTGACTAGCAAAGAATGAACAAATAATAGCATCACTCAAGTTATTAATATTTATAGAGTTAGCAGCATTAACTTGAGTGTTAGCATTAGAAACTCCATGAGCAGTATTAACTGCTTCATTAGTGTTGCTAGTGTTGTTATTTGAAGAGGAAACAAAAGCCATGTTCTGTATGTTTAAACATGAGCTAGACATCCCTTTAACTTCTAGTTCATACACCTTGAGGTTGTTGTGGAGATCATCCATACTCATTGTATCCAAATCAGCTTTATTCATCTACACAACAGCATGTGTGTTCCACTCAGGTGTCAAATTTCTTAATAACTTTTGATTAATATCTTCTTGTGAAAGCTTTTCATCCAAAAGCTCCAACTGACTCACAAGCTTTTGAAGCCTGTCAAAAGTTTGATCAAGCATCTCTGATCTTGGAGCAATGAAGTTTTCATATTGCTGCTTTAAGAGATTCCTTTGAGTCTTCTTTGTAGCTGCATTCCTACCAAATCTCTTTTCAACAGCTTTCAGCAACTACTTAGCATCCTTAATAGAGTTAAACTTTAACTGGTGTTCATTGGGAATGCCCATCATTAAAGTACTTCTAGCATTCACCTCTAATCTTCTTTGAGCCTTATCTTCAACAAAAGTAATAGACATCACTATCATGACACCTTCTACCATTTGTGTTTTTGGCAAGGTTGCACCATTATCTATGACTTCTCATAGTGCATAGTCTATCATCTGGATGTATTGTTCAATCCTCATCCTCCATAACTCAAACTCACCCGGTTTGAGCATGGGGACTTTGGATGCAGCCACCATGTGTGCATAAACTTGATCCATATCTTCTAGCAAAGTTTCTCAAAGCAACAAGCTCTGATATCACTTGTTGGTTCCCACTTCAATAGATCGAATTCCTTAAGCTTGTTTAAGGTTTAGTTATATTAGATAAATCTAACACAACTATAGTAGAAACTTTGTATGAATGTATTAAAGATTATGCGGAATCTAATCTTTAATATTAAGAAGAATTATCAATGAAACAGTAAACACAATAAACATATAATTCAACAAAACATAAAAGCTCCAATATTATAATAATATCATAGTATTAGGGTTACAAAGACCTTGAAGCTAAGAAAAATTAATTGTAGGTTTTGGTACTTCAATCTCTATGCTCTAGGACCTCCTTTTATACACCAAGGAGTCCTACTCGGCTTACAATACTTTCCTAAGTATATCAAATCTTTTAAACAAATAACTTATACATATCTTTGACCAAAATATCTCATACAAATCACATAAGCAGTACTAACTAACTCAGTAGTACTAAATTCTTCACCAGCAGCATTAACTCTTTAGCAGTAGTAACTTTACACCAATAGTAGTAACTTTTGTACTAGCAGTAGTAACTACTTAGCATATTTTCCAGTCTTTATCTCTGAGCAGTCTTAACTTCCACTAGCAGTAGTAACTTCCTCTAGCAGTAGTAACTTACAAATAACTTATACATACTTTTAACAAAATATACTCATACAAATCACATAGAGCAGTACTAACTATACTCACAGTACTAACTACTCTTCACTACAGCATTAACTTCTTCACACAAAACTTTACTAACAGTAGTAACTTTTGTACTAGCGGTAGTAATTTTACACTAGCAGTACTAACTGTGTACTAGCAGTTGTAAATTCACCAGCAGTCTTAAACACTTAGAATAATTTTCATTGAAATTCTCCAACAGCACTAACTTTGACTGAGCAGCATTAACATCAATAAGGCAGGCCTTTATTGTAAATACTAACACCATCAAGGAAGACTTTAATCCAACAAGTAACACTCCGGACACCTTAATTATTCCCTGCACCCAATTTGAGGTGTACAACAATTGGCGCCCCACCACGCGTACCCAAAAAACTTTATCACCAAAATGAGCAAGTAGTAGAACGCCGTATTCGTCCAGGAAAATAAGGCAAATAATTTTAAAGTTTTGCCAAAATTAAATGCTGAAATTAAAAACTGATAACGTCCAGACAAGTTCGATACGGCGTATCCATAAGTGTTTAATATGGCGTATTGAGTGTCTGGGAAGACAGTACTCAATAAAACAATTAAAATTACAATTCAAACAATTAAAAATGACCGGGTTGTCTCCTGGTAAGCACTTTTCTTTTAGCTAGTCTTTAAGTTAGACTTTTTCTTTCCCTTCTTCATTTATCATCGGGTGTTGCCATGACCCATACCTCATTAATGATACCCAAAAGTTCTCGATAAGCGTAGAGGTTGTCCTTTGAGTGGTTGAGGTACTCGGACTCTTTTATGGCAATGTACTCTTCTTTAGCATTGAATGAGTACTTCATCATCTCGAATCTCTTGATTTTGAAGACAGATGGTTCATGAGTGGGATCATCCTAGTGTTCTTCATGTACCTGATTGTCTTGAGTATTATCAGCGTTGCTTGTGTCATAATTTCTACCAAAGATACGGTTAATATCAAGATAAGGTTCATGAGCTTTTTTAGTTTTGAAGTTTACATATGGTCTTTGGCCATAACTTTCCAAACGAGTGAATGGCGCGACTTCATGATCATTTATCTTCCACCAACATTCTTGTAGCTTTACTAGCACATTATAGTCTAGTTCGTAGAAGTTCTTGATGCAATCGTTGTTAGACTTCTACACGAAGTTTTACAACTCCCTAGGCAGAGCACCTAATCGTTGTAGTAGTAGTATAGGCAAGACTTGGGGGGTTGTTATCGTTCACTCGAGGAATAGGTTGGGAAGGCTTGATCACGGTCTAACAGAATTCTAAGGATTAAGGGAAGATTATTTTTGTATTTTTATATTTTATGAAAACAGGTAAAATCATATATTGGAGAGGTTGGTTTGGTTTTAGCTATTTAAACTAAATAATAATCTAAAATAATGGTGATAACAATATAATAAAAGATTGTTTTATTAATCATGTATTACTCCCTAGATTGCTTCTCCTAGTGGTTTTGCTTGTCACACATTGATGATCTGTTTAATTATTTTCCTAAGTCATGAACAAATTACAAACAACCCGCCGACTACTTAGTATTCCATTAAAGCAACGCACAAGTAAGGTAGTATGAAGATTATTACAAGGCCCCTATGGGTACACTAAGTGCATGTGAAATATATTAAATTTAGATCAACCATATTAGGGGGCAAGGTAGTATGAAGACTGTTACCCGATGGTATTCTTTCTACACAATCATGTTTCCTAAGACATATCAACAGCGATACAGACAAAAGCTGGTTTTCTAAGACGTAACATGCACATCCATCACAAGAAGCAACACCACTAAGATCTACATTCCGAGGTTTTCAGTACAATCATAAATAAACAACAAACAGGCGGTTTAGCCAAGCATCTTTATAGATAAAGCAAGAACATACATAAATCAAACAACACATAGAACAATTGAATGATAAAATAAACCTTACTAGCATAAAAAGATGATTGGAAGAAAGTACAATAGGTTTTTTAATGCCCTAAATTACATCCCCCTAACACGAGCTGCTAAACAGAACTAGATAGGGTTGTACCCTCCTCTTTTTATTCTAAAGTTACACACTCAAAACCCTAAATTCGGGTTTGTATATATAGGAAAATCGCTATGATGGCGTCGCGTTTTAATCGTGACGCCATCATGAAAGAGAATATTCTAGATAATGGGCTGGGTAGTATGCTCTAACGCCATCGTGGAATCTTGTGAGACCGTCATGGTCTTCGTTGTGACGACGTCACGTTGTATCTGTGATGCCGTCTATAGCCTCTGTAAAGAAATTCTTAAGCAATGTTGGTGTAGGTCAGTAACTTATATCCGTTTCTCTCCACAAAGAGCCTAAGTCACCTAATTTCTTCCAAATGCCTTCCAGAATCAAAAAAACCCTGAAAAGATCGATAAATACCTATATTGGGAACATAAACACATGATTTAGGAGGTTAAACGGCCCTGAAAAAGTGTATAAAATACGATAAAATAATAAGAAAAACATCATCAATACCCCTACACGTGGATCTTGTCCTCAACAATAGCTTCTCAACCTAAACAATAACAACATGAGGTCATTTTACCTACTCTTTAAAAGTATATTACAACACTAAATAACGCAAAAAACAACCCTTCAAGAAAGACCTCGTAATTAACAACACAAAAGTATATACCCTACACCTCACAAAAGTGATAGAGATTCTCTCTTCACATTGTGGTGTATAATAAATTATAACGAAAAGGGAAAATGGAAAATCAACACTCATTACCTGTCATAGCATAACAAATTACCATAATCTTGTAAAGGTTCAAACCCCTCCACCAGCTAGTGCAAAGCTTTATTTCAATTACTATCTAAGAGGTCTTTTAAACAGGGTTGTGGGGTGAAGTGTAAGATAACATAAAATGGATAACAGGGAAACGATAGATACATTTAGGTTATTTATGGTTGAATTGGAGTGAAGGGTGAGCAATTATTACACCAATACACACCAAAACCAAGCCACTTTGGTTTGGCGTTGCTAAGCCAAGAGTCACAAATGATCTACAAACTCTACATACTCTACATCCAAGCTCTTTCTTTTTCTTTTCTCATTTTTCCCCGAATAACATAATACATCACATGGGATTTATAACACGTACCCCTACACTTGAGCTTTTACATGCTCGATATTTACAATCTATCTAATGACCCAATTTAAGGTGGATTAAAATAACATGGAGATCACTTAACAAACATATAGGGTTATTGACTTAACTTTTCTAGGCCCTATTCTTGCCCGCGAAATAAATACTACCATAAACCCAATCGTCCCGAAAATATACATTACAAGGAATAAGACTTAACAACCGAGTACTCAAATAATTAAGCTATGCGGATTAAAACACAATAATGTAGCTAACGAGAGTACCATACCAGTAGGCAACTGCGATTTGAGGTGTATCGATTGGTATTAAGGTGACAAGGCTCTTCCAATAATAATCTGGAATCCACCAAAAATTAACAAAGAACCTCCAGTGAAAAAGGAACGGCTCGGAGGGTTATACTAGGGGTAACCATGCACTAAAGGTGAGTGCATGTGCAAGGTAGTGGAAAGTTACAGTGACCGGAATGTGACCATGAAATACCAATTACAAGTTTATAAACATGGGTAATACTAAATGCCTCTTATCAAGCAAATCCTGAAACTTACTATGGCTTCTACGGAATGCATTCATAATAACAATACTAGAATTTAATACACTACCGGGTACAACTCATATTTAATTTTACTAACACCAGACCTTTCCAAAATAGGTTACAAGTCAATGCATACATTCTGTAACGCCGGAAAAGACTTGCAGCAAGCCTGCAGATCAACCTTAACTCCAAACCGTAAAGATAACATCATCTTGGTTAACCAATGATGTACCAATCGAATTCCTAAAGAACTAAAGCTAACCCACATATTTTATGAGTGAGAATTTTAAAGGTTATTGTGCAGTCATATAAATCACTATCCAAGAGACCGCTATTAATATCGGTTTTCATCGGTATGTTTTATTAAAAATTATTTAAAATTGGGTAAAAAAATACCTCTTATGCTATTGTTTCGATATAATGATTGTGACTATTCACACTGTATAAAATACGTATAATATATAATAAAATATTAAATATATATATTTAAGGTCTATAAATCAACAAGAGCAAGATACCGAGAAGTAGTATAGAAAGTTCCCACCCGTGTCGTTAATCCCCTAACGATGCTGGAATGGAAAATCGATACAATCGAAAATTTGAGTTGAAGAAGGAATCTGATTTAAGAAGAGAGTGGAAAAGTCAAATTAAACAAAACACCAAAAAAGGTTTGAAGAAAAACCTAGAAATTACAAAGATTTAAAAAACTAAGAAAACGAGAGCCCGAATCCCGAACCAAAGGGGGAAAAACCTAAAATCTTTAAAAATAACCCTACGAAGAAATTTTTACTTCTAAAAGTACTCTAGGGACTAAATAACTATAGAATGAAAAAAGACTAGACCTAGAAACTGAGTTCGTTTGACCTAAAAACAGTCAAGACAAAATCCCGCAGCCAGTAAACGAAACATCCGGACCGTTCTTTAAAAAGCAAAAAGTTGTAAAAATGACCCTACGAAAATTTTTATATTTTTCCTACAAACTAGATGACAAAAGAAAATTTTCTAAAAAAGCAAAATATTTTTTTTGATAATTTTTGTATTTTTTATGAATTAAATAAACTTTTAACTAAATTAAATTATAAAAAATATTAAACTATTTCGAAAAATTCTGAAAAATTTTCTAAAAATACTTTACACCTTGACAGTCCTACGAAAAATAAGAAACACAAAATAGCTTAAGTAATAAGCCCGAAAATAAGCTATTTCAGCTTATAGGCTTATTGGAGCCAAAAAGTGTATAAATATTAATGCCCTTAGATCTTTTAACAGAAAAAGACCCAAGGCGCAGTGGGTAGAGTTGTGTGAAAAGGTATCGTATCTTGCTTGGTCCGGGTTCGATGTCTGTGCTCACACGGGCCAATTGTCTTTCCCTTTTTTTTTTTGAAACCTCAAAGAAGCAAAGTTGTTAAGCTCGTGGGGCTTAACAACTTTGTCTTCTACAACTTTTTGAGATAAGCCCTAAATAAGCTGAAAAATTAGCTTAAAGTTGGCAGAAATGCTTAAAGTGACTATTAGCTAAAATGGCTTAAGTCATTTTGCTTGGGGCGAAATAAACTAAGACACGGGTAAATAAACTAAAGTGAGTCTAAACTAATCTAAAATAAGCTTAAAAGGCTAGAAATGCTAAACCCTAATAGCTGTTCGCGGTGGGACAGCTTATGATGGACTCACAGTGAACACTAAAAAAAAGCTTAAAAAGGCTAAAAAGCTACAAAGGCAAAAAAACTCTGGATAAAGTTATTGGACAAATAACTGGGAAAGTAAAGGCTCAATAGCTTAAACAACTATTTATACTATCAAAAAGCTAATAAAGCTAAAATAAGGCTAGTGCCATAAGCTAAATAGCATAAAAAAAAAGCACTCCCTACGACTATAAGCCATGTGAAAACAGACAAAAGCGCAAGTTTGTGCTTAAAAAATAAGACACAAATGAGCTTCCAAGGTCTGAAATATCAAGAGGCTAATACAAGACTTATTGGCTCATGAAAAAACCAATAACTTGGTCTTAAATGCTCTTAATGGCTGAGAAAATAAGCCTAAAGTCTCCCCTTTGCACCATGGAGCTTTAAAGGCAAATCACAAGGGCCTTATGTTGAGACATCTATTATAAGCGTCAAATATGCTCTAAACAAACAAATTAGCTTAAAGCAGATTGAGTGTTCTAGCTAAACAAGCTTGTGCACCAATTTTTTAGCCTTTAAAAACCATTTTAGGCTTGCTTATTTCAGAGGTGAATAAAGGAGTTGTAGATTTTTAAAAACTGTGACACTAAAACCTGAGGTGTGTTTGTTGACTCACAAAGTCAAAAGACAAAGGCAGTGGTAGGTGTTTTTTTAACACACATAAAACACACTTTTGAACCTTGAAAAACTCAGCACTCCCAAGTGCTATAACTAAATAACACTTGTTGACCCCTTTATTTAAATCACAGTTCAAAGAAGATTGTATAAACTTCTACTTGAAAAAACAATTTTTCCCATAAAAAGACAGACAACTAAAAAAAGATAAAATAAAGATAACAATAAGCAAAAAATACAGATAAAAGGAAAAAGACGAAAAAAAAAAATATTAAATAAAACTTAGCCCGCCCCACTTTCCGCAACATAAAAATGAGGCGGCAAAAACCAAAAAAACAAGACAAAAAAAACTAAATAACCTTTTACAAACAGCTTTAAAGTACTTAAAACTTGTGCTTAAACTGACTAATGACCCTACCCCCAAATTCAAAAAACCATTTTTGACACCGTCTTTAGGCTTAAGCCAAACACTACTTAATAGTGCTGACAAAACTAAAATAAACTTGAAAACTGATTTAAAACTATAATAGACTAATTCCTTTTATCTACTTCCACTAAGGTTAACCTTCTTAAGCTAGTGATCTCTAAAAATCCTAAGCTTCTATTATAAGAATACGCACTTTCTCTACTACTTATTCTACTTACGTTTTTACAGAATTTTAAAATGAAACCTAACTTGATTCAAAATAAAACAGAATAAAACTAATACATCTATAAACTAATTAAGAAAAATGAAACAGGATTCAACATGAGATTTCAAAAGAATAAGCAATTTGGATTAAGCTATGAATGCTAGAAAAATGACTTTGCACCTGTGAATGTAGACTCTGAACCTAGCCACTCTATCTGAGTGAGTGGCTTTCAAATGTAATCCTAATGGCTTCCTAGCCTCTAAACCAAAGAGCCATAAGCTCAATAAGCTGTTTTTAGCTTATTTACTTCCTGACCTCCAAAGTGGATAAAAGGAACCACAAGTTATCAACGTTTGATGATGTAATGTGTGTAGGAAATGAGTAAATGAATCACTAAAACAGAATTTTAACTAAATTTGAGCTTATGAACAAGAATAAGCTCAAAAGAGCTTATGGAGAGCTTATTGAAGTAAAACATCTTAAAATGGAAATCAAAGTACGAAGAAACTTGAAAACTGAATGTTATTGCTCAAAATGATTACGAACAAGCTGAATTACCAAAAGTACAAGTGATGAAAGCTGAATTTTAAAAACTAAAAGAAAATGGCTTGAAAAATAAGAAAAATACAAAAAATGAAAATAAAAACAACTAACGTACAACCCCTAAAACTTCTCTTTCTGTCTTTAATAGTCTTTTATAGGCTGCTTATGTGTTTGTTGTGAGAGTAAACAGCCCAAAGCAATCTTGACCCTTCAATCTTATCAATCTTAGCCGTTGGATTAGGCTTGGGGGATTGTGGGATTGCCAAATGGGATTAGGGTTTAAGTGGAGGAGGGGGGAGAGGTTTGACCATGGGGTTTTTGAGGTCAGGGATAAAGAGGAAAGGCAAAACCCAGTGATTTGGTATGTGGGGGAAAAAGGGCGGGAAAAGCTGGTTATACAAAAAGAAGAGTGACAGGGCATGGGTTTGGGGTTTTGACAGCTTTGGTCCTCCAAAGTTATAAAAGGCTTTGCAAGGTTGGTCCTTGTGGTGTTAAAGATTTGGAAACTTGGCAGGATTGGTCCTCCAACCCATATAAGTTAATTACATAGGTGGTCCTTGTGTATTATAACTTTTAGGGGGTTGGCAGTTTAACCCCCTCAAGTTATACTTCTCTTGAATTGCAATTTCAGCCCTTGTAGTTTTCCACCATGATATACAACCTTTTGAATTGGCAATTTCAAGTCTCCTGGAGGGGGGGGGGGAGTTACTATTTTTTCTTCTTTGACTTCTTTTGACTTGACACGTGTCGGTTTTGACTTTGACTTTGACCAGTTTGACTTATTCTGTTTGACTTTTTAGACTGATTGACTTTTCGGCTTTGATTTGCTTTGTCTTCACAGTCCTTTTCCATTTCCGACCCAGGTTTTGTCGTTTTTGGCTTTGTTTTTTCTCCATCCTTTTCTTAGTTATCCGTTCCTCCTAATACCAATTAGCTAAACAAGCGTAATTGGCGATTTAAAGTCCGTTTTTGGTTATATTAGCTTGATTTTAAAGGTACAATGATATAGTGTAATTAAAGCACATACCAAAAATCCCCCATACTAAAGGTATTGCCGTGACCTCACGCAATTTATGAAGTAAACATTTATGAAAACTTGAGAATCCCAACCCCCTCGACTAATAACATTGAAAGTAGCAAAGTGTTCGTTCAAGGGAAACTAAAGAAAAAGCTTCGACGAGTCCCGTTTTCAACCAGTTCTTTTATTCATTACACTAACTATCCTAAATTTTTGGATATTCCTTTTTCTTTTCTTCGACTTTCTGTTTGACTTCCTTTATTTTATTACACTGGATCATAGAATGAGAAACTCTCCATAGAAATAGTCTACGGATGTCTGACGGAATAAAATTCATCGTCCCCCGATTTTTCACTAGATCCAAACCAAGCAATAAAACAAGACATTTGTCAATATAAGTCGAAATGCTACAGCACTCATAAGATGACTTTTTTTTTTGTCACTTTTTAACATCCGCAACATAGTGTATATTTAAATGTGTTACTCATTCAACTCAACCATAGATCAAACTTTTTTCCATAGTCGGATTCAAGATAGAATCATGACTCAAAGCAACAACTTATTATGATCTTGTAACTTGATTTTAAAGAACGAGACTTTAACTGAAGAACTTCTTATTGCAAACATCTTCAATCATTCAATCATAAGGTTCATTGAAGCTCAGGATGCGTTGCTTAGTTTAGAAACACCTACCTAGGCCTTCGCTCCCTAGTAGGATAATCACAACCAACGACCGGTGTTCTTAGTTTGAAACCCACCCCGGATTGCTATGCGTAGTGAGAAAATACACATCAACACCGTTCGTCCTAATATGCTAAGGATTTGTGTCTTAGTTTGAACCTTCCTCCGAGACCTCTGCTTCCTGGTGAGGATAACACAACACAGCAAATCCTAGAAGTAAAGATGTCTTAAGTTTGAACCCCCACCTCGTGGTTAGCAGGAGTGGATATCACATACATCTTTTACTTGTTCCATAATAAGCAAGCAGTATGCTTCATTGTCCATAAATTTCAATATTCATGCTATTTTTGCATTCATACTTCATTCTTAAGCTTCTTTGGCGATTTAACTTTTCGAAATTTTAAGAACAGAAAATCTCGCTCGAAAAAAAAACAAGTCACAAATTGAAGCTTTTTTAAAAAACAGATGGATTGACTTAGTTGAATTGAATTGAGCACTATGATAGTTGATTGAATCTAAAGGGAGGAAAAACCAGCAGTTACTCATAATAAATTTTTTTGTTCAGCACATTAACTTATATTTAACTTCTACACTTCTTGTTCTCACCTTATTAAATTCGTCGCAATCGAATTGTGAAAGCTTAGACTATAAACGGTAAGTTGAGGAAACTATCTAGGCTCAACACGCCCGATCGAAGTCAAAAATTATTCTCATTCTACCCATTAGGAAAGTCAAAACTGTGACAAACACTTAATTTTAGTTATTAAAATTTAAAAATTTTCAAATTTTTTTGTTGTTTTTGCAAAAAATCGGTGGTAAAACAGGGATTACGTGATACACAAGCGACTGCTAGGCAAAAATCCAAAGCCGAAGATTCCCCCCCATACTAAACTAACATGCGTCCTCAGATGTTTCAGAAGGGTTCCTACGCAAAGTCTAAGGCCGTTTATGAATTATGCCAAAAGAAAAACATTAGTCGATTAATTAGATACTGTGATTCCCAAAATGAAGTGATGATGTGAAACCATGTGATACTTGAAGCACGAGAATCTTCATAATCCGGGAAATCCTGACATACAACACAAGCACTCAGACAAAACATGGTACAAACCACGGGTAATATGGAAAATAAAGCCTTCACACATAAAACTCTTATTAGAATAGAAGAAGAAGATAGACTGATAAGCATGGTTGCCACCACACGAAGCGCCTTGTTTTTGTTGACCGATCACAAGAGCTCGACTCGAACCACCCCGAATTCATTGGTTCCGATGGGGAAGCAAGTGGAAATAAAATCAACATCGGACTTTCATTCAATGGTGGTTATAGATAAACATGTAATTGTTATGAAAGTTCCACCCGATGAGATACATCCGCATAAAAAATGATAAATTGAGATGCCGGGATCAAAATGGTTATCTTCATACCTGGTGAGAGAAAAATGGGAGATAACGGGATACGTGAGAAAAGCAAGAAAGACCATACAACCTACATCGAAGAGAGAAGATTGTTCATAAACCTGCTAATGAATACATTCACATTAGTCAGTGGAAGCATTCTACGAATCCCGTGTCAAATAAGAATCCAAATCTCCCGATCGGCTCAATCTTAAATTTTGAAACATTCAAGTTTTGGGAGAGTCATGATTGTGAGTGAGTTCCAATCGCGAATCTCACTCATGATAAAGAGTCACATCTTATCGCAGAGGAAATAGATTGGTTCAAAAGAAGCAAAGATAACGAATCATATTGAGAAAAATCACCTGAGTAGTGGAACTGCACTTACTCCTCTCTTTAAAATGATCGTTATCAACGTAAAAGTCTTTATAATCAGAGAAGAGAATAAATTCAGAATGAGCAGTGTGACTGCCACAAACTAATCTCATCTAAGCATTAAAGCTGAAAGTTTCAGATCGGGAATAGAATTATAAAAAGTATTAGTCTCCTCCAAGAAAAGATTAGAATGGGAGGTAGACTTGATCACGAACTTACGGAAATGGAGTAGGATTATCTCTTAGGGAATCGATCTATAGCAATAAAGAAGATTGACATTCACAATTTTTCACAGAAGGATATCTCTTTGATTGTTAAAAGAAAAACATCATCAATCAGTTCCAACTTCCGGATCAATAATCACCACCACCACTAAGCTGACGATCTCAACATCGGGAGATGATGCATCGACTATAAATCGATATCCTGCACCGTAGGAGAATCGTCATCACTAGAAGAATAAATCATCGTCAGAAGTGACAACAATCTCAGCAAGTTCATTGATGAGCATTAAGAGGGGTGGTATCTTCACAAAGAGGCACATCACACATTTTCGTCTGGAATAACCCTCGTACACATCACTTGGATTTAGGACCAAGTTCCCTCAATCACATAGACTTTATTATCACAGCTATCGTCCGAATTCCGGTTCCGGAATAGTGTCAAAGATTTGTCCCCCCTACTTAGAGAGTTATCAGGATCCTCGATTTTGAACCGGTGGTGATTGCAATGGTATTAGTACTCTTCGTCATCATCGTAACAAATGGAATCTACCAAGGATCGATCTTAGCCGCTTGTTCTTCTTCCGACCCATGTATCGCATTTTCTTCTTCCCTGCTCTCATAGATATGCCCGCTCCAACCCAACACCCCGCAAACGAATTGAGAGCAGACCACCCAACCAAACTACTGATAGAGTATCACTATACACTCGTCTCGCTACACCACCACAACCCTCCACTCGCTCCCACGGACACACACAAGTGAGAGAGGCAACACCGTATTCGAACCCACACACATCGCTCACTCTCGCTCTCTGAGCCCACAACCCTCTACAGAACCACCACACACAACACACTACCCAACCCAATCTCAGCACACACACAACAACCAGAGGACACACAGTTAAGAGCTATATGATCACACTATAACCCACTTATTAATTATTGGGGTATGGGTTGTATTGAGTCAAAAGGTTGTGTAATTTATATATTGTGGTGGGTGGTTAAATCGTGTAGGTTGTGAAAGTAATAATAAGTTTGTTTGAAACAAAGTCATGATTGTTACATACACTTGAGGTTGATCAATCGTAACCGTAATGAGAATCGTTCCCACATAACTCACAAGAGTATGGCACGTATTGTGGTTGTGGAGGATGGTTTGCAACACTTGGAGAATCGTTAGAAGTTACGGAATTGAAACATTGAAATTGTGTTCCTTTCCAAACTTACAATAAAAACAAACTTCATCGCATCATTCCCCACAGGTTGGGATTACGAAACAGACATTGTTGTTGCAAACTTTGCAAGTTTTGTAGGGGCTCATCAATGGTTTGATTTTTGCATGGTTCCGGATTAGAGATAATCGGAACTCTCGGAGGGCAATTATAACCGTAATGAGCACCTTTCCCACAAGACTTACAAGTGCATTGTCGACAAAAGATTCCATCTAACGAATCACCGCACTCGAATCTACAACACAATGGTCAAATGTGTTGAGGACTTGTGAATGGAATTTTCACCGGGTCCCTGAATTAACAACGATTGCTCTCGAGGAGCATAACAACGATGGTATGTCCATCGGATGACATGGAAGTGACGTGGAAGTCATTGAAGGACTTCCACGAAATGTCTTTTGTATTAGAGCACATTCCTTGAGCAATGAAAACCATGAATTGGTCCCCCCACAATTGAGACAAGACAAATTTTCAATTTTAAAGGATCGTTGAGACGAGTCGGGTATTGGAACAAGAATCTTGTCTCCAAGACTCCCTTTTGAACAACCACAGTTTGAAGTGTACAAACTTCCACAAGACGAACATTCTTTAATCGCGTAATTTGGATTCAAGACGATAATCGGAGATGACCGTCATAAGAATTAAACATGAAATAGATAAGAAAAGAATAATGATACGAAGAAAAAGAAATTATTTATGGTTTTTTTTCCATTAATTCACAATCTAATTTAACGGACAAAATGAAGAAGACAACTTAACCTAATAATCTATACTTACTTCAACGGTCACTCTCAAAAATAAACGCACAGTGAGCGGAGGAGATAGGAATTGCGCGAAGCTTATTTCTCCTTTCGGGTCGTAGTTTCCCAACAGAAACAACCTCGCTTAATACCCCACTTAATAGTTTGTTTAACTTATTCAAAGTGAGACCTTACATAGTAAGTGGATCTACAAAAGCAAGTTTTTTAATCTTTTGTTCGAATTGGAACCAACAAGTTCACCGAAATTATTATGATAATACCCTCTGATTGAGAATAATATAATTTTGGTATTTTTACATTATACCAATATGTTAATTTTATTTCTTTTTTATGACAATGTTTTTATATTTTTGGTTTTTTCTTGTTATTTATCTGATAATTAAAACTAAAAGAAATGAAAAATATTTTTTAGTATTGTACTTTTTTATATTTTTAAAATAAAAGAAAATATCACAGTATTCAAACACAAATCCAAAAAACGTAACGATAATCTGCTTCACGAAGCCTCCCCGGACAACGAAGACGTGCGCCAAAAATTGATTGGATGACTTTCAGCACTGTATAAAATATAATAATATAAATAAAATATTAAAATAATAAAATTAAGTCTATGAAAATCAACAAGATCAATGATACCGAGAGCAAGTAGTATAGAAATGTTCCCCGGGGTCGGTTTATTATAATCCCCAACGAGCTGGAATTGAAAATCAGATACAAACGAAGATATTGAGTTTGAAGGAAGCATTGATTTGAGAAGGGGAGAAAGTCAAAATTAAACAAGTAACAACAAAAACGTTGAAGAAAAACCTAGAAAATTAACGAAATTAACCAGAAACGACATGCCACGAATCCTGAACAAAGGTGGAAAAACCTAAATATTTAAAAATAACCCTACAAGAAATTTTTACTTCTAAACTACTCTAGGACTAAATAACGAAGAATATAAAGACTAGACCAGAGAAACGGAGTTCGTTTGACCCAAAAACAGTCAAAGACAAAATCCCAGCACGACAACCGGACCGTCTTTTTAAAAACAAAAAGTTTAAAAAATGGACCCTTAACAGAAAATTTTTATATTTTTTCCTACAAACTAGATGACAAAAGAAAAATATTCTAACAAACTGCCACCTCAATTTAAGCACCTATTATACAATAAACATACAATCCCATAAAACATATCACCGTAAGATACAAAAAATAAAAAATTAAACCAAAATACTAAATACCATTACAATATATACTAAACATACTAATACACCTTGACAGTCCTACAAAACTCAGAAACACCAAACGAGAAATAAGTTAAAAAGCCCGAAAAAAAGCTATATGCACTTTATATGCAATATGAGCTCAAAAAGTGAATAAAAAATAAATGACGCCCATAATACTTTAACTAAAAAGACCCAAGGGCGCAGTGTTAAGAGTGTGTGTGTAAAGAGGGGATCGTATCGCTTGGTCCCCGGTTCGAGACTTGCTCACAACCGGGCCAAAGTGTCTTCCTTTCCCTCCCCTTTTGTTTTTTGAAGAACAAGTAAAACAAATAAGCAAAGTGTTAAGCCGTGTGGCTTAACAACTTTTTCTACTACACTTTTGAGATAATGCCCAAAAAAAGCTGGAAAAAATTAGCTTATAACGGTTGGCAGAAATGCTTAAAGTGACTTATAGCTAAAGTGGCTTAAGTCATTTTGGGCTTGGGGGCGAAATAAGCTAAGACTAAGGGTTAAATAAACTAAAGTGAGCTAAACTAATCTAAATAAGCTTAAAAGGCTAAATGCTTAAACCTAATAAGCTGTTGAAACAGCTTATGATGACAAAAACACTAAAAGCTTAAAAAGGCTAAAAAGCTTAAAGTTATTGGACAAATAAGCTGGGAAAAAAGTGCTTCATAAGCAAAATCAACTATTTATACTAATCTAAAAAGCTAATAAGAGCTAAAATAAGCTAGTGACATAAGCTAAATGAGCATAAAAAAAATAAGCAGTCCTACTACTTAAGCCATGTGAAAACAGCCAAAAGGCAAGTTTGTGCTTAAAAATAAGCACACAAATGAGCTTCCTAAGGTCTGATAAATCAGGGATGGTGATTTATACAAGGACTTATTGCTCTTGAAATAAGCCAATAAATTGGGCTTAAAGGCTCTTAATGGATGAGAAAAATAAGCCTAAAGTCTCCCCTTTGCACCAGGGAAGTTTTTTTTAATTTTTTTAAAAAGGCAAATCTCAAGGAGCTTATTTACAGCTTATTTTAAACATTACAAATAAGCTCTAAACACACAAATAAGCTAAAACAGATTGAGTGTTCTAGCTAAACAGCTTGTGCACCAATTTTTAGCCTTTAAAAACCATTTTAGCTTGCTTATTTTTGATTGTGAAAAAAGGAGTTGGATTTTTAAAAACTGTGACACTAAAAACCTTGGTGGTTTTTGACTCACAAAGTCAAAAGACAAAGGGCTGTGGTAGGTTGTTTTTTAACACACATAATACACACTTTTGAACCTTAAACTCACACTCCCAAGTGCTTAACTAAATAAGCACTTGTGGCCCCTTTTTTTAAATCACAGTTTCAAAGAAGATGTATAAACTTTTGAAAAACAATTTTCCAACTAAATAACTTTTACAAACAGCTTTAAAGTAGCTTAAAACTTGTGCTTAAACTGACTAAATGACCCTAACCCAAAGTCAAAACCATTTTGACCCGTTTTTAGGCTTATGCCAAACACTACTTTATAGTGACTGTCAAAACTAAAGTAAACTTGAAAACTGATTTAAAACTAAAATAGCTAATTCCTTTTATCTACTTTCACTAAGGTTAACCTACTTAAGCTAAGTGAGCTCTAAAAATCCTAGCTTATTAATAGGAAATAAGCACTTTCTCTACTAGCTTATTCTACTTACTTTGACAGAATTTTAAAAATGAAACCTAACTTGATTTCAAAAATAAAACAGAATAAAACTAATACATCTATATATAAAATGACACATCATCAACTACTCCTACACTTGGGATTTGCTTGTCCTCAAGCAAATGGGCTTTTCTACCTAGACAATAACAATATGAGGGTCATTTTTACCTACTCTTTAAAAGTATTTTACAACACAACCTTCTAGACCTCGTAATTAAAAGCACGGAAAGTATATACTAACACCTCACATAAGTGTTTGGGATTCTATCTTTCACTCGGGTGTATAATAAATTATAACATAAGGGGGAAACGAAAGATCAACACTCATTACCTGTCATAGCATATAAATTACCATAGGCTTGGTAAAGGATCAAACCTCCACCGCTAGGTGCAAGCATTATTCATTACTATCTAAGAGGTCTTTTTATAGGGTTGTGAGTGTAGTTGTAAGATAACATATAATGGAAACGGAAACAGATGGGATACATTTGGGTGGCTTTGGGTGAATTTGGAGTGTAAGGGTTAACTAATTATTTACAAGAATACACGTTGGTTTGGTTGCTAAGCCAAGACTCGGATGAAGATATACAAACTCTACACAACTCTACATCAATCTCTTTCTTTTTCTTTTCTATTTTTTTTGGAATAACATAATACATCATAACATGGGGTTTATAACATGTACCCCTACACTTGAGCTTTTACATGCTCGATATTTACAATCTAACTAATGACCTGATTTGAGGTGGATCAAAATAACATGGAGATCATCTAACAAACATATGGGGGTATTGACTTAAATTTTCTTCCCTATTCTTCCATGAAATAAATACTACCATAAATCCCAATCGTCTCAAAACAGTATTTACAAGGATAAGGACTTAGCAACCGTGTACTCAAATAATTAACTTGGGTTAAAACAATAATGTACTAAAAATGAGTACATACAAGGTGGGATAAGGCAATTTGGGTGTAACGATTGGTTTAAGGGTGACAATGTTCTTCATTAATAGTTCGGCTTAACCAGAAAATTATGAGAACCGTGTAAAAGGATAGGCTCGGAGGGTTGTTCTAGGGGTATCATGCACTAAAAGTGAGTGCATGGCAAGGGTGTGGGATAGTTATATGATCGGTGTGACCATCATAACAGTTATAGGTTTAAAACATGGGTTAATCCTAATGCCTCTTATCAAGCAAATCCTAATACTTACTATGCGGTCTCGGAATGCATCACAAAAACAAATTCTAGAATTTAATATACTACCGGTACACTCTCATAATCCTAAAGTAACCAATACCAATGTTCCAGAAAAGGCGACAAAACCACTCATACACATCCGTAACGATGAAATAGACACACATGATTGCTCACTCCTTAACTCGAACAAGCTAAAGGTATTATATCTAAGGGTGAACCTCATATTTTGAGGGTGGAATTTGAGGGTTTTTATGCTAGTAATATAAATTCCTATCCATGAGACGCTATTAATACTCGGTTTTTGTCGGTGTGTGTCATAAAAAATATTTTAAATTTGGGTCAAAATTACCTCTTATGCTATGTTTCGATATATTACCCATCATTTTAAGGACAAAGCAAATGGCAAATGAAAGAATAGTTTCTAAGGCTTATTTTCCCCCTACACTTAAGTTGAACATTGTCTCCAATGTTCTATAAAGATAAAGGGAAAAGAAAACAAGGGAAAGAAACTAGTACTCCCCTAGTTTATTCAATAATGGAGAAGAAACATTCGATAACTTATTAAATCGTCATCCAAGAATTATCCAATAAAACTTCCTAAGAACTTCCAAGCTTCTTCTCATCAAATATAACCTGTAATCAAAGACAAAGACAACTATACCAAGCATAAAATGTGTGATATACAAACATACAATATGAATTTAGGGTTTGACTCGATAAAGCAGTAAAGATAGGATGAGAGAATTGTCAAACTTATTGGTTTTGCAGGTTTATAACAGAAGAGTACATATTTTAAATGTTATGCAAGTTTTATTTTCAAAAATAATTAAAAACTTTAAGTTTTCTAGACCTGGGCGTTTAACGCCGTCAGGAAAATCCTGACCCCGTCACAGGTGTCGTGGTGACGGCGTCGCGTGTAAATCGTGACGCCGTCTCCACGTTTTATGAAAATGAAATTTTTGTTTTTGATGAAAAATTTCCTGCACTTGATTCCATAGGTTAATTCCTATATAAATAGCTGCATAAAACCTGAGATTTAACAATTTACTCATATGACTCGAAACTGACGCGAATTAATCTAAACAATTACTTAACATGCTTGAACTTGGTTCTAAAAACCGGATAAATTATTTGCAAAATACCTTTGATTGAAATTAAGACGAGGTTAAAAACAAAACAAAGCATGATTACAAGATAGAGTTCGAATATGATAGAATAAAATGAAAAGAATAAAACACATGACACTCCTAATGTGCGGGAAAAATAAATATTGGGTTGCCTCCCAAAAAGCGCTTTTCTTTATTTTACGAGTCTTGTAGCTAGACTCGAAGTCACACGTTCTTACGTGACTTCTCTTTTGTGTCTCTTGCCATGCACCCAATGAGATTTGGCTGATATATATCCAATTATAGGGAGGCCTCTGGGTAGTGAGCGTACACACCGGATAGGGATATTAGTCCCAATAGATCTATTTTCTTACATTCACGCTTACTAAAACCATAATCCAATTGGTTTATCATATTATCGATTCATGATAGTTTCGGGCAAGAGATAAGAGAGTGGTTCTAATCGCTACTTAGGCAAACACCGTTAAACAGATGTATGGTACTGAAACACTTGTGTCTAATGAAGAAATAACCATTGTATTCATACACAGCTTTAAATACTTAAATACATAAGTAGAAAGGGTGTGATATAAATCAAGTAACCGAGTTTGTAATGAGTATGTAAACAATTTTGTAAACGTGTATGTAACCAAGTTATGAAATCAAGTATGCAATCAAGTATGTAAAAGAGATTGTAAATGAATGTGTAAACAAATTGTAAAGAGCATGTATTCTCCCTCGAGATTTGTAAAGTAATTGTAAAACAAGTGAAAGAGGGGCTATAAACTCACCTCGATGTTGTAGAACGATTGGCAGAAATGCACATATTAAGCACAACACAAACGCAAACTGAAATGGATCGACCAAGGAGTTGCGGGTTATCTTAACGGTTATGACCCACTAGCTTAGGATAATGTATTTGGGTTTTCCGATGGATGATTACATCAACGCGACGCGTTGATAAGGATTTGGATCTCAAGTTGTAATAGTTCGGTGGTTGGTTAAACAAAATAAATTGAAAAATGAAAGCCAAGTATGTAATATATTCCGTGTATATTACATATGAAAAATAGACAAGTATATAATTCATATGGTGAATTATATAACAAGGACAAACACCCAAAAGTATAATCAAGGTATATGATACTTTGCAAGTATTATATAAGGAGCGTGAGAAAATAATTGAAACAAAATATTTCGACACCAATTTAATTAATAAAAAGTCCTTGCATAAAAGTAGACACACGTCTTAAAGTTATGAATTAAGTAAACGATGTTTGTAAAGCTTTTACAAAAGTTATGATTTTACCTTCTAGTTGGGAATTTATAAAATAATATTTTATAAATTAATCTTTCGTCTTATTGATGGGTCGTAGCTAAAATAGTTGTCTCATTTGTAAAATTTATAGTTTTCGTTTGTTGTCGGGTTATTGTATAATTATAAATAAAATATCTTTAATCTATAACTTAAATCCTTTTTATTGGTTTTCAAAGATAATAGAAGTTGTAGCGAAAATACTAAGTATCATAATATATAGAAATTTTTGGCATGACCTATTCATTTGTACAACGTTTCCCATATTTATAAAATCTAATATTTTCCACTTAATCAATCAATGTTGCAATACTCACTTGTTTCAATTTATATTTAGACTAGATCAAATAATAGATCAAATAAGTAAAACCAAACACACCCTTATGGCTTGTTAAAACGGCAAACCAAACGCACCCTAAAGCTGTTAAGACAGCAGAAACAAACGCACCCTAAAGCTGTTAAAACAGCAAAAACAAACGCACCCTAAAGCTGTTAAAACAGTGAAACAAACGCACCCTATTTGGCTGTTTCGTAGCCAACCAAACGCACCTTAGTCGGCTGCTAAAACAGCGAAAACAAACACCCTTATGGCTTATAAAACGCAGTAAACAAAGGCCCCTTTGGCGTGAATACTAGTCAAAATAAAAGGAACAAAATACAAGCGAGAAAAGGAAGAACAAGACAACCACAAGCCCGACACCTTGAGGGTGCGGCTGTGGTGATAACGAACCAAACGCACCCTGCTGGTGCAATTAAACTAACCAAATGCACCCTTGATGGGTGGATCTGCCAATCCCAATGTACCCTTGTGGGTCTGACCCAAAACCCAACACACCCTCGGTGCTGATTTTTACAAAACCAAACGCACCCTAGTGCTTATAATCACAAAACCAACACACCTTTATGGTGATAACCACAAAACCAACGCATCCTGTTGGTGGTCTGCTGCTGTGGTGAGGTGACAGTGGTGGTGTAGATGGTGGAAGTGGTGATGATGAGGTGGTGGATGCGGTGGAGATGGTGGTGTGGTGACGAGATGATGGCAGCGGTTGTGGTGGTGATGGTGATGAAGATAGGTCGGTTATTGAGGTGATGATGGCGTGGTGTGGTAGTGGCTGTGGCGTCGGCTAGTGGGTTGGCCGGAGACTCGCCGTAGCGGCGCCAGAAATATTAAAGAGGGAGGAGTCTGCTAGGTTTATCAACTAATGAAGAAACCCTAATGTTACATATATATATATATATATTGGGGGTTAACGGTGTAAGTATTTCTAGAGGGACCGGAAGCGTAACTTTTGTTAAATAATGGTTCGGGACTCGTTTAGGATACTTAACGGATGATTCAAAACACGAAACTTGCGCCATTGCGTTCCAAATGATTTTTCCTATAAAAATGAGTATTTACTTGAAAGTATTTCATAAATGTTTTTATAAAACCCATTTAAAAATGTTTATCAATTATTGGTTACCGCTTTTAAGCTTTGACCGTAAAATAAGTTTTAACTTGAACTTTCGCGTTTTAAAACAAATGTTTTTAAATAAAATGTTAAATAATTTATTAAATAAATTTTGATAATTAAATATAATTTAATTATTATCGTGTCGGTACGCGTTGTGTGCGGCTTTCAAAACTAACGAGATATTCTCGTTTTCAAGCCAAGTGAGATTGAAAATCAAATTTATAAACGACAATTATGTAATAATAAATATGATTTATTATTTAAATATGTTTCAAAAGTTTACCGGTTACGCAGTAATCGCTTTTATGTGACAATAAAAGGTCAAAAGTCAAAAAGTCTAGTCGGACCCAAAAAGTCAAAGGTTAAAATAGTCATTTAAAGTTTTGAAAATTTGCTGGTTGTTACACAAAGACAACTACACCAAGCATAAAATGTGCGATATACAAATATACAATATGAATTTAGGGTTTGACTCGATAAAGCAGTAAAGATAGGATGAGAGAATTGTTAAACTCATTGGTTTTGCAGGTTTATAACAGAAGATTACATATTTTAAATGTTATGCAAGTTTTATTTTCAAAAATAATTAAAAACTTTAAGTTTTCTGGACCTGGGCGTTTGACGCCATCAGGAAAATCCTGACCCCGTCACAGGTGCCGTGGTGACGGCGTCGCGTGCAAATCGTGACGCCGTCACCACATTCTGTGAAAATGAAATTTTTGTTTTTGATGAAAAATTTCTTACGCTTGGTTCCATAAGTTAATTCATGTACAAATAGCTGCATAAAACCTGAGATTTGACAATTCAATCATATGACTCGAAACTGACGCGAATTAATCTAAACAATTTATTTTACATGTTTGAATTTGGTTCTAAAAACCGGATAAATTCCCCTACACTTATTTTGTTGCAAAATACCTTTAATTGAAAATAAGACGAAGTTACAAACAAACAAAGCATGATTACAAACTAATTCAAACATAATAAACAAACTATAAAGAATTAAAACACAAGACACTCCTAATATGCGATAAAAGTAAATATTGGGTTGCCTCCCAAAAAGCGCTTTTCTGTATTTACGAGTCTTGTAGCTAGACTCGAAGTCACAATGTGATAACCGATAATATTCCCAGGGCTAAGTATTATAAAATATTATAGTTTTGTATGTTGGAGTCATTTTTGTGATAAGAGTTCACTTGATAAAATATTGGTTGTTGAATTTATGCTCTTATAATGGAGTGTTTTTTTTATACCTACTATTTTCTATTTTTTTTAGCTATCGAATAAACTATGTTTCTTCTCTAGAGGAGAAAATTCTTAGATTCTAATCGCCAATCATCATCAAACATCTTCCCAATTTGAAATAAACAAACACCTAGGGATACAATTTTTCCTATTAAACCGGTTTAAATCATATTGTTATATTAGGGTCATTCTTATAAATGGGTTATAATAAATTACACACTCTTAGGATGAGAATTTGCCCACGTATGGTAACGGCAGTGTTTCTGAGTTGTTAATAATCTACTAACTTCATCCTAGAACTATCCGGACTATGTGGTTTGATGGGTGGTTCGGGGCCTATTACGTCTCCTAGACTTACATATAAGGATGGACTATTGAGTAAAGGTTGAGGCTCTGGTCCATCAAAACTAGGAACTTCCCTAGAACTAAGAGGAGTGTTGTGATTACAATTCAAGCCTACTTCCTCTAGTTTTGTTTCATTCAAAGGTTCTACCTCTATTGGGGTTCCTAAAGTCTTTTCTACTTCTTCTGAGTAAGTTACCGGCAGTGTGTATTCCTCAAATAATGGTAGGGTTTGTGTGGTACTCTCAGGGCTTGTAACTCTTACCTTATTATCCATCATACATAGGCTATCTACATGCTCATCATAATCTAACCATGCCATACACCTAGGTACCTGTACCCTAACCATATCATCCCTAACTATTTGAGCAATTCTTAAGATTGCTAATTGTTCACCAAAATAGCGCTTGTTGGGTTGCTTCTTTTTTTTAATATTGATGCACAATCCTCTATGGCATACCATGCTCCTATATCACTAAACTTCCTAAGATCCCTTTCTGCTGTCAAATTGATGATATGTTGGGATAACGAGTCAAGATGTTTAAGAAAGATTTCAATTAGGGTCCATATACTAAGGCCATGATTCGGGACTTTTCGGATTATGTCTTTGAAACGAGTCCACGAATCGTAAAGAGATTTATCTTGATGTTGTTCGAACACCAAGAGTTGATTACGGAAGAATACATCAAACCTACCTACACTAGAATAACCATACTTATTCATTATAATTTACAAATTTACAAATGTTACGAACAAAGGGCACGAAGAAAAAGATAGACTACAAGAAAGCTAATGACAGGAATTAAAATCTTACTTGAAAGGATTCAAGCGAGTAGAACTAAGTTAAACTATGATCCAAACCTAATTATTCCCCAGGCGACGACGCCAAAAACTTGATGTGCGGTTATCGTAGGACTTCTATATGAGAAGTTTTACAACTCCCTAGGCAGTGCACCTAATTGTTATAGTGTAGTATAGGCAAGACTCGGGGTTGTTTATAGTTCACTCAAGGAATAGGTTGGGAAGGCTTGATCATGGTCTAACAGAATTCTAAGGGTTGAAGAAAGATTATTTTTGTATTTTTGTATTTTATGGAAAGCAAGTAAATCATATAATTGAGAGGTGGGTTGGTTTTAGCTAATTAAACTAATAATAATCTTAAAAATTTGGTGATAACAACTAAGATAAAAGGTTGTGTCTATTTAATCATGTATTATCCCTGATTGCTTCTTCCTAGTGTTGTTGCATTGTCACCCTTGTGATTGATATGTGTAATTATTTCTTTAATGCATGAACGATTTACACGAAGACACCACCATCTACTTAGTATGCGCTAGAGCTGCGCACATGCAAGGTTGTATGAAGACATATTACACGGCCCTAGGAGTTTACTAGTAGCATGTAAATTTAATTAAAAGTGGATCAACCATATTAGGGGGCAAGGTAGTATGAAGATTGTTACCCGATGGTATCCTTTCTACACAATCACATTTCCTTAGACATATCAACAGCAATTATAGACAGAAAGCTATTTTTCTAAGACCTAACGTGCACATCCATCACAGAGCAACATCAATAATGATCTACATTTCTAGGTTTCATACAATCATAAATAAACACAATAATAGGTTTAGCCAAAAGCATGTTAAAGATAAAGCAAGAACAATAAATCAAATAACACATAGACATATTGAATGATTAAGTAAACCTTACTTGATTAAAAGATGAATTAAAAGAAATACAATAGGGTTTTTAGGCCTTAAAATCATCTCCTATAGCTGTTAAACGAACTAGGGTTCGTACCCTCTTTTTATTCTAAAGTTACACACTGAAAACCCTAAATTCAGGTTTTTATATATAAGAAAATCGACGCAACGGCATCGCGTTTTTGTCGTGACGCCGTCTTAAATGAATCTTTTATTTAGTTCTGCGTTTCGAGGTGGTGCGAGATGCGCCACTCTTGAAATGTGTGAAGCGCACTTGTATGAGTTGGGGACGGCGTTTAGTGTTGATACACCGATAATTTTAATCAGGGCTAAGTATTATAAACTATTATAGTTTTGTAAGTTGGAGTCTTTTGATCTTGTCAGTTTTCCTAATGAAAGTTGTAAAGTTGACTTCTGTTGACTATGTTGCGTAAAAGCAGTTTTGGTTTAAGCGGGAGTTTTGTTAAAGTTTTGAATTCGTAAATGAATTATTTATGATTCGTTCTTCTATTTTAGAGTGGTTTTGAGGTTTTTAGTGCTTTCCAGGAAGTTTTCCAGCGTTTACCCAAAAATCGTCACGCAGCGGAGTTCGGACTGACAATTTATTTAAAGTGTGGATTTTCTGAACTTGGGGAATTTGATGTGTTGATCCCAATGAATAGATCTTTACAGCCTGTTTAGGGTGATAGCCAACTTGTATAAATACAAATTGACTATGAGAGAAACACTTGACATGTGAACTATAATACTTTTGCGCGAAAATTAACTATATTGGCTATATGAAGGAGAACATTGGCAAAACAGATCTTGGCTGTCTATTTAATCTGCCTTTGGGTTACTGATTTTCTTAACTATAAATCTTATATTTTGAGTAGGGGTGTGGGACTATTGTTCTAAACTATGTAGTAGGATTCCTTTATACACCAAAGAAACCCTAATGGGCTTACAAAACGTGTAGACAGCTCATGCATATCTATTCCTAAAATTAAGCTTATGGCATATCTTATATCTTCTAAACTACTATTTGCATAAGCAGACTTAACTTTTCATTTCCAGTACCTAACTCATAAATAGTATTACATATTAATATGACAGAACTAAATATTATACCGGACTTAACTATTAATTACTTCCGATTATTAAGTCTGAATTGACATTAATTCCTGACATCCTCCCCTATAAAGTTGAAACTTCACTTGTTAACTTCAGTTTTCTTCTGATTGACGCTTTTGATAGATTCGTATCCAATCTCATTCTTTGACTGCATTCTTTATCTTTATATGATCATCTGCTTTGTAATTTTATTGTAAGTAGATGATACTTTCGCTTCTAATCTTGAATCAGCATCTCATCTCTTTGCATTACAGCTACACAGCAACATCCAACTAAGTTGGCTTTGTAGTTTTTGGCAAACTACCAGCCATCAACGGATTTGATGTGTCTTTACCAGTTGCCGTTTACATTGGACTAGTCAATGCTTCATTGCAGTAACAAGGTGCATTGATGACCCTATAGTTTTGAGCAAACTATCAGCTATCAACGGATTTGATATCTCTTTACCAGTAGCCATTTGCTTTGGAGTAGACAACACTTTGTTTTAAAAACATGGTGAGTTGATTACCATACATTTTTTGGTAAACTGTCAACCATCAACGGATTTGAGAAGTCTTTACCAAAGCCGTTTGCTTTGGACTAGCCAGTTCTTGATGTCTGTTAGACATGGTGAACTGATGACCATTTGTTGTGTAGTGATAAACCAACACTCAAAACAACCTTCTTATCGCAATTATTCTAGCTTTCTAGATTCCCAAACCATAAAGCACATTTACCAGCTACTGATAATCCCTTCAAACATTTGCATCTTCAATCTGTTGTTGAATGAATTTAATAAGGTCTATTTCCATAGTACTGTTTTCTTTAGTTGTCTATCTCTACCATTTTGCATCTGCAACAGAATCTTTTTCATCAAAGGATACTTCTTCTCAACTAGCATATAAATGATCATATCAGTGTCAGTCTGCAGAGTATGTACACCAGATGAATTATGCAGCTTCCGGCTCACAATATTCCAATTCTGTTGGGATTTACAAACTTTATCTAGTTCTATTAGATGGAACATTGTTGTCAAATCTCCCCAAAGTATTCTATCAAATACCTGAGGATCTACATCTTGATTAATTTGTCTTCATAAGCTGTACAATGCACACAAAATCCTCTCTATCAATACAGATAAGGCATTTAACAAGAAGAGACCTTATATACCTTTTGCTTCCCTTTCTTCTGGGTGTCTTCATAACATTAATCTCCTCTAGAACTTCAACTTCATCAAGCATTGGTTTAAGTCCATAATATTCAGATTTCCACTCAATAATTAGAGATTTTTGATCAAGTATCTCATAGTCCACCTCTTTATCCTCATCAGAAGCTATGGTCAAATACAAACTCAACTGCTCCTTTTCCTTCTCATATTCACTATCCTCATCATCTCCCTTAGCAGTTGCTTGACTGAATCTTCTTTTCCTAGCTACTGTTTTACGCCTTTTTCCTGTCTTCTTTACTGGCTTTGCAATTTCTTCCTCCTTAACAATAACTGGTTCTTCAACATTCTCTTGTATAACTGGAACCTCTTCACTTCCAACAGTTTTCTGCTTCTTTGAAGGTTCTTGCTCCAGTTCTATACCTGGTCTCTTAATTCTTTCTTCAGATCTCATAGGCACAATCCTTTTAATGCTCCTCATCAGCTTTTCAAACTCTTGCTTGAGTTCTTCAAAAGTAAGCTTGTTTAATTGAACCATTGTCCAACCTTGACTGTACAAAGAAGTACTCTCGATTCTGATAAAGGTTCTTATGTAATCCTCTTTGAGTGCTTTGTTTGTCCATGGGTTTGTCTCTCTTTGCATTGGCTTTCTGTTCAGCATAATACTTCTTTTTCTGATTGATCATGTCTACCATCTTCTTTGCAAAATCATCTTCAAACACATTTTCACCTTGTAAAATCTTGGTCAATTCTTCACTTGCTTCATGTTAGTCTGATGGTATTCTAGTCTTCTTCAGAATAGTATTTAGCTACTTCTTGTACTTCATCCCTTCTTTTCTTTTGTTGTTCAGAAAGTTCTTCCTCTTCTTGCATTCTCTTGGCTACCATCTTATCCATGTGAATCTGTTGTGCAACCTCTGCATCCATCTGAGCTTGCAATCTAGCCGCTTCTTCTAATCCAACTCTTTCTTGTTTTAACTGTAACCTTTTCTTTTCTGTAGCCTGGATATCTTCTTCAGTCATCTGAGCTTTTCCTTCCCTTTGACCCTTATCTAGATAAGGAATTATTACATTTACCTGTTGAAGAATACTAGGAGACTTAACTGATGTTTCACCAGTATTAACTTCTTTACCAGTACTAATCTCTACATCACCAGACTTAACTGGAGAACTACCAGTATTAAGTTCAGTAGTCTTGATTCTTTCCTTTGTTGTACTGAAGATGTCCAAATCAGTATTAACATCTGAACCTATATCACTTGACCATTTTCTCTTTTTTTAAATTTAATGTACTATAACTCATCAGATGCCAACTTTGTGATAAAAGTTCTAGCTGCTTCCATAGTTGTAGGACTGGTATCTTTCGGTTGTGCCTAACTAAGCACAACTTGGGAAGGTGTAATGATATATGTGCACTTTCATTCATAGAAACTCTAGCCAAGGAAACCAGATGATCAACATCTATATCTTGAATCTTCCTCCCTTGATTCTCTGGTTCTTGACCCTCGGATTCAGACAAAATGACTTTTCTTGATTTTCTCTTCAATGGAACTTCTAGTGACTTCACTCTTTCCACCAACTTAATAACAGCATGTCCAAAGGTCTGTTTTGTCTCTTTCAGCTCCTTCTCCAAACTGTCAATCTTCATCACAAGCTTAGGTACAAGTTCACTCAATTCTTTAAGTTTCTGACTGTAATGCATCTGAATGTGGTACCTTCAGGGAGAGGTGCATCATAGGACCTGAGTGGAGACTCGTGAATGTTACCACTGTCCAATCCTGCATCTAAGCTAGGAGTTGTAGTGGTAGCTCCCTCAGTACCAACTTCCACACTTATGGTAGTTGCCTCATCTGCTACAAAGGTCAAAGTAGGACCTGGAGACTGGAGGGTCTTCAAAGTCTGTCTGTGAATAGACATAGGTGTTGATTGAATGAGGTGGTTCAGTGATAGGTGGAATTAGTGGTGGAGATGAAGTAGATGGAACTGGATCAACAGGTGTGTGATGGGGGTCAGTTGGGATTTCAGACCCTTCACCTTGATCATCTGCTGCAACTTCTATCATTTCAAGCAGCAATGGTACATGATTCCTTGCAAATCCCCTTTTCATATTTCCAAAAATCTTTTTAGATAATTGTGAGGCTAGGTATTTTACATCATTTTCAGTGGATATGTCTAAAATCATTTGCAGGAACCTTGGATACATTAAAAATTTAGTCTTTCTTTCCAAGTTATTTACTATTCCATCAAAAATCAATTTAAAAAAATTATAAACCCTATTACTAGATAGACAGATCAAGGCGGTAGCAATAGGACTACCAAATTGATCCCATCCCCCAAACTTGGGGCTTATACAGTAAAGAATAGTATGGACCAAGAACTTCCATGGGCGGTTTTAAAATATTTTTCCAAATGAAAGTTGTTTCCCTCTGAAAATAATTAATGTGGGAGTCCATCCATAAATTTTTAGTATCTGGTAAGTTATGAATACCTGTTTGCAATCTACTTAAGTTTATTTTGACAAAATGCCTCAATAAGGAAATACTCGTTATTGTCAAGGATTGCTACTAACTCTTGAAAACCATTAGAAGTGTTCTACCAGTAGTAGTCTGCAGAACTGTTTGATACGGGAATACTTAGATAGTGGTTTATGTGTTAAAGCATTACCTGATAGGAGTCTGCCTTTAGAAAAATCCACTTCTTATGGAAATCCTGCACTTTCAGTAGGTTTCTTGAGGAAAGCGACCTAGTTATGCTTATCATTATACTTCAAACTGGTCATCTTGAATGCGTGTGGAACAGAGGTTGTGATTAATCGACTTTTAGTGTTGGGTTTAGTACATTTGTGTAGTTAGGTGCTAATTAAGAGAGGCAATTGAATTTATATAAATGAAAACTAAGATTTTGATTGGAATCGACTGTAAAAGTAGTTTTTGATGGTAAAGAAAACTGTGTTATTTAAATAAATATAGTAATTATCCAATTAAGAAACCTATATGCGAAGTAATTGGCGTAAAAACCTCTAACTGTAATATTTGAAAAAGGAAAATTAGTTATCACTCAACCATCACTCAAGCGGTAAACTTACCAGTTATTAATATTGGTCTACCAGGACTTAACTTTTAGTTTACAGTATTAATGACAATATCTAGCATTAACTTTTCTCTACCATAATTAACTTGTAGTATACAGATTTTTTATATTATCCCACCAGAAAACTAAAATTCTCTCCAGATTTATTTGGTTTTCCAAAACTCATTATTTGAATCTTAGTACTTACAGACCCAAATGTGAGAGAACGTGAACATCACAGCTTCATTCTTTTAGATCCATGCTTTTCTGCAAGAAATTATTACTAAAACAAAAATATACTGCAAGATATTTTCATATGAAAATATTCACCAGGACTAGTACTTCTAACTACCAGTATTAATACTAATATTAATACTACTCTACCAGAATTAAAATTTTAATTGCAAGTATAAAGTATACAACATAAAACCTCCCCTCAACCTCAGCAGCTATAGGTTGAGCATTCCAATATTAACCACCAAGAAGTTGAATCTTAGACCATCAAAAGCTTTGGTTAACAAATCAGCAACATTATCATCAGTGTGAACCTCCAGCACCTGTATGAGCTTCTTCTCATAAGCATCACTAATAAAGTGGTGCCTGATCTCTATGTGTTTTGTCTTTGAGTGATAAACTGGATTCTTCACAATGCATATTGTGCTTTCATTATCAATGTAGATTGTTTCCATAAAGTTGAAACCATAATCTAACAATTGATTCTATAATACTAAGATCGTCTATAGCAATTTGCTACAGCCACATATTCAGCTTCAGTTGTAGATATTAGCCACTATTGTTTGCTTCTTGCATTGCCAAGAAATCAACCTTTTGCCAAGAAATTGACAACCACCTGTTGTAGATTTCCTGTCTAGGTTAGCACTAGCATAATCACTGTTAAAGAAGGCTTCCAAGTTAAAGGAGGACACTCTAGGATACCATAGGCCTAATTTTGGTTGCCTTTGAGGTACCTAAATATCCTCTTTACTGCTTTTAGATGGGAAGTTTTTGGAGTGACTTGGAACCTTGAGCAAGCACAGACTGCAAACATTATGTCTGGCCTAGAAGCAGTCAGGTACATAAGAGAACCTATCATTGATCTGTAAAGATGTACATCCACATCATTGTCTTTTTCATCCTTGACTAAGGGTTTCTGGGTAAATATAAAACAACCATGAAGTACTAGCAGTTTACATTCAACAAAATCAAATTTTAATTTCTTCAGGGATCTATGCAACATATTTCTGTCCTACTTATAAAAAATGCCATTCATTCCTCTGCTTGACTTTAGTCTAAGAAAGAAAGTGAGCTTCCTATATAGCTCATCTAGAATTCACTCTTCATAAGTGCCTCAAATTTATTACACCAACACTTTCTAGTAGAGCTAAAAAGTATGTCATCCACATACACTTGAACAAGGATGATATCCTTCTTGTCTTTCTTTAGGAGGAAGAGTCTTGTCTATGGTTCCCCTTCTGTATCCATTCTTCAGCAGGAACTAAGACAAAGTAGCATACCAAGCTCTAGGGGCCTGGTGTAAACCATACAAGGCTTTCACAACTTTGTACACCTTTTTGGGGAACTTTGGATCTTCAAAACCTAGAGGTTGTTTCACATACACCTCCTCATCAATTTTGCCATACAAAAAGGCACTCTTCACATCCATTTGATACACCATGAATCCCATATAAGAAGCAAATGCTAAGAAGATCCTGATGGCTTCAATCCTAGCCACAGGAGCAAATACCTCATCATAATCTATACCTTCTTCTTGTTTATGACCCAGGGCTACTAGTCTGGCTTTATTTCTAACTACTACCCCTCTGTCATCTTTCTTGTTCCTGTAGACCCATTTAGTCCCAATTGCCTTCTTTCTAAAAGGCAAGTCTACAAGAATCCAAACTTTCTGTAGCTCAAACTGCAAGAGTTCCCCCTCCCCCCCCCCCCCCCCCCTCTCCCCCCCCCCACCCCCCCCCACCCCCTCCACCAACCCCCCCCCCCCCTCTTGCATAGCATCTACCCAACTTTCTTCTTCAAGAGCCTGAGAAATCTTTTTGGGTTCAATCTGTGACAAGAAGCAAGCAAACAAACAATGATGAAAGTCCTTGTGATTATTTCTCTGTTGATTCTGAATGTAGCTTATGAAAGCATGGGCTCCAGAACTTTTCTTCACTTTGCTTCTTGTCTGAACTGCTGACTTTGGATCTCCAATAATCTGATTTTGAGGATGAATAGAGTGAATCCTTTTTGTGGAATAGAACTGACATTCACTGTTTATCAGTCTAGATTAGTGAAGTCAGCCACTGCACCCTCATCATCATAGGTTGCACTAGTGAAGATGCCAGTATTTGGAACTCTATAAATATCCTAAAGATCAGGGATTTGAGAATCATCTTGATAAAAAATTGAGATATTTGGATAAGACAAAGAAGGTCCAGCAGCAGTAAAAGGATCTGAAGTACTAGCAGAATTAAGTGTACTACCAGGATTAACTCTGGTAGTACTGCTAGTGTTAGCAGCTGCTTCCTGAAAAGTAACTCCTTCTAGTACTTCTAGTAAATGTTCTTTCAAGCTAGATCAGCTGCATCTTAGCCTCTGTTCTTGTCAGTGAGTTTTGCTGTTCAATCTAGAATTCTTTATCTACATATCAGCTGGTTCTATATTGTCTTGGAACACCCAGTATTTACTCCTTAGGCTTATCCCTTCAGATTCTTGAGTTTGAGGCTCTTAGGTCTAAAGAGATTGAAGTGCAAATTTGGCAATACTAGTACTTCTTGATAAGCTTTCATTATTAGAATGAGCTGTATCATATTATCGTGTGTACTGCATTGCTAAATTTAATACTTCTTGTAAGACCTGACAGTAGTGGTTAGCTTGATTATTATTATCAACAGGATGATAATTCATAGAGTCTGTTAGATAATCAATGTCAAAAAGCCACTCTGGTCCTTTTCTTGCAATATTTGGTTTATTTTCTAAGAAATTCACATGCAGGTTCTCTTTAACTTTCTTAGTTACAAGGTTATACACCCTAAAAGCCTTACTACGTAAGGAATACCCAACCAAAAAGCATTCATCAGCTTTCCCATCTAACTTACCCAAGTGGTCTATGGTATTTATGATGGTAACATAGGCACCCAAAGGTTCTTATATAGCTTATGATTGGTATCTTACCATTCAAAAGTTCACAAGGTGTCTTGTTTTGAGGCTTGGTCACTAAAACCCTATTAAGGACATAACAAGCAGTATTGACTGCTTTAGCCTAAAATGTATTAGGTAAAAGTGATTCTGCTAGCATAGTTCTAGCAGCCTCAATAAGGGTTATGTTCTTGTCCTCATAATTAAGGACACTTGGGACCAGGAAGAAGGTAGTGCCCTAAGGAACTTCAAATTAATATCTTCTCTGGAAACACCTACTCCATGAACCTCCAGTTGACTCAGAAGTTTCCGAAACCTGTCATAACCTTTATGCAACCCTTCTGAGTTAGATACAGAAAAGCTTTCAAATTCCTATTTCAAAATGTATTTCTGCATCTTCTTTGATTCGATAAAATACATTGCCACCAAACCTGCTTTTAATAGCATCCCACATTTCTTTAGCATCCATACAAATGATCTTCTGGTAAAGCCATAGCAAAGGTTAGTACTGGATTTCCTTTCTCTTTCTACTGCCAAAAAGTCTTTAATAGATTTGGGAGGTAATACCCTTATTATTCCATTTGTATATGTTGAGATCTTTTTAGGACTATTACCATTTAGTATGATTTGCCATAAAGGATAGTCTGTATGGGTGATGTAATGTTTCATTGTCATAGCCCATATATCATAATTGTCACCCTTTTTTAGAGTTGGGAGTTTCACTATTGACACAGAATGAGGGGCTTGTGGAGTTTGTATTGGTGGATTTGGTGGACTTTGGTTTTTTTTTGGGTCTTTCTTGATCAAATGCTCCTCCTGCTCCTTTCTGCATTGAATAGATTGAGAAATGAAATGTATGTAAAGATCTATTATTTTTCTTCTTACTCAAATTTCTCAAACAAGCTCTAGATACCACTTGTTGATCCTATTGAATAGTCTTTATAGCCTGTTTGGGTAATAGACAACTTGTAGATATACAAACTGACTATAAGAGAAACACTTGACTGTGAACAAATAATAGTTATGTGGAAACTAACTATATTTGCTAAGAAGAACAATGAGCATAAACAGATCTTTGCTTTCAATTAATCTGCTAAGGATTACAGATTTCTAACTCTAAAACTTTATTTTAGTTATGTCCCTTACTATGTCGTAGGGTTCCTTTTATATACCAAGGAAACCTTAATGGGCTTACAAAATGTGTAGACAGCTCATGCATATCTATTCCTAAAATAGCTCATGCATATCTCTATCTCAAACTACTATTCTGCATAAGCAGACTTAACTATTACATTACCAGTACTAACTCATAACCAGTATTAACATCTTAATACTGACAAAACTAACTATACTACCAGTCTTAACTATTAATACAACCAGTATAAAGTTGAAATTTACATAATTCCATAACATGTGATGTTGGGTTTATTTATTTAAATAATTCATAATATGAAATTAATGTTGATTTATTTAATTTTTTAATCTAGTGAGTAGTGAGGTTTGAAAGTTATGTTGAAAATGATGGTTTTGTTAAAATTTGGGTAAAAGACCGTTAACTAGTAGTAAAAGGTGAAATTTTGGGTGATTATATCATTTCCAAGCATATATTTTGCTTATTTGAAGTATATTTTGCGATTTTAAGTGTTTTTAAATGAATGAGCAAGGTTCGGTTGAGTTTCTAAAAAAATTCATGTTTCGGTCCGGAGTCGGCCGATAACGGCTCAAAATGGATTTTTGTAGCTATTTAAGGTGATAAGTGTCGTATGAATAACCCAGGTTTATGGAAAAATGATTTTAAACGCAATGGAAATGATAACTAAATTCGTTTGACGTTTTAAATAGATGAAAATTGTGTTTTTAAGTGATCCCAACACAAAAAGGAAGACCTGAGACCCTCCTATGATCCATTTCCGGTTAAGGAAGAGCAAGAGAGACAAGATGGCTATTTTTAAGCTAACATGTCCCTTTTGGTACACTTATAACTACCATTACCTCAACCATTTCACATACATGCATCATTTTGTAACCAAAACAAAAAAATATCTCTCCCTTTGTCCTCTCTATAACCGGACAAACACACACACCTAGAAAACATCAAGATTCTTGAAGATTTGACAAGACACATGGTTAAGGAAACATTATGGGTTGATAACTAGTAGTTTCAAGTTGTAGAAACAAGGTTTTAGTCTTATTCACGCGTCTCGATCGAACCAAGCTCATCAAACAAGTAAGTTTTTCAAAAAACATTGAATTTAAGTTGTACTTTTGTTATTATGGTGATGTCTAGACGCGAGTTGTACAAGTTGATCGCCATAAAGGTCGAAACTTAAAAACAAAAATCTAAAAAGGGGTGTTTATGCGTTGGCTTATAAAATAAAGGAAGGAAAAGGGTTTTGAGTTTAAATAAAATGGTTGTTGTGGTAATTTTTTATTTTTGTAAAAGTGCTTATAAGGGCTTATTTTGAGGCTACGCTTATTTAAAAAGCTAAATGTAGCTTATTTAATTTTGGATAAGGGTGCGTTGGGCTCGTTCGGCACAACAAGAGTGTGTTTGGTTTGGGTCTAGCCACACTAGAGTGCGTTTGGTTTGATACCGGCCCAACAAGGGTGCGTTTGGTTTGGTTTCGACCCATCTAGGATGCGTTTGGCTAGTCCGACCCAACTAGGGTCCGTTTGGTTGTTGCGTCCAGTGCCAAATGGGCTCGGCCCAATTGGTTTTTGACTTATGGATTTTTGGCTTATGATTTCAATTTATATATTAAGCTTTTAGCTTATTTAGTTTTGGCTTATTTTGAGCTTATTGATTTTCGACTTGTCTCATAAGCTCATGGCTTATTGGGTCTTTCGGCTTACATAAAAAGCTTATGGCTTAATTAGTTTTAGATTTATTTATATTATGAGCTTATAACTTATTGTTCTGGCTTAATGAGCCCCGGCTTATGGGATTTTGAGTTATATCTGTTGTAACTTAATGGGCTTAAGGTCCATTGGGGTTGATTTGTATTTTGGGGGATTATGAAAAGAAGTGTGGAATAAGTTTCGCTATCGGGCTAAGTATTTTAGACCATGATGGACCATATGACCCAATAACAAATAAATGAGTTTGTGGACTTTTATAAATGAACTAAAGAAATTTATGTTGGACTAAGAGGAGGATTTTTGTTGGACTTGTCGATTGAAAAGAGGTTATCTTACCACGGTTTGATAAATCATGTCGAATGTATTGATATTGTGTTTGTCAGAAAACGTCGAATTTGTGAAAATGGTTTTGGATTAAGGTTTAATACGTTGGAAAAAGTCATAAAGACGTACGGGTCATGCCGAATTTTCGAAAGAATTATATACTTCGAGTTTTGCTAAAAAGAGATAAAATTTTCAATGTTTTAACGATAAATAGTTATTTAACTTGAAAATTTGATACAATACAAAAGATGTAATTTCTCGAAACTTTTCTTAAATATTTACTATTTATAACCATTGTGTCAATTTTAATTGAGGAAATAGAATGGTGAATCTTAAGGAAGATTAAGTGATGAGGTAAAAGCTTTTAGACATATTGAATGACGAGATGTTGTAACTACCCTGTTAGCCCGATAATAAGACAAAAATGATAATAAAATATTATTATTTTTACTTAAATTATTACATACTTATATATATATATATATATATATATCTATATATATATATATATATATATATATATATATATAGCTATTATGGTTTACACTAGTACATAATTTGGCGATTTCGTCACACATGCTATTTTTTTGAACAGCCACACCGTCAGTATTTATGTGACTAAATGTACCAGAATAAAAAAAACAGCACACACTTGAACTTATTTTTGCGTGACCATTTCGGAATTTCATATTGTCACACATTGAATATTAATGTGACTTAGAGGTAACTTGTAATTTTTTGGTGTTTATTTAGTCACTTATAATTTGAGACGTGTGACAGATACAAATAAGTTTGAAACATTAGTCACACTATATATATACATATGTGATAAATATATGGCACACAATTGAACAGTGTGACCAAAATCCATATATGGTCACATAAAGTAATTGTGTATGTGGTTAAATCATATAGTCAAGTTTGTCACACATTATTTAAAAGTGACTTCTAATTTTTGCTGAATATTTAGCCACATGAATTTGAAATGTGTGACAACTGAAAAGTAAGTTTGAAGCATTGTCACCGATATACATTTAAAGTGGACAAATATATGTCACACAACTTGAACAGTGTGGACAAAATGTCCATATATGGTCACACTAAACCATAGACATACATTATTAAGTGTAACCAAAATTCGATACATATGGTCACGTAAGTTAATATGTGTGTCTAAAGTTTAGTGTGTGTTTACTTGCCAAAACCTAATGTGTATAGTCACATTTAATTATAGCATGATCACTGTGACTATAGACTTTAACAATTAGCCACTACCATATCACTAATGTGTTATCTAAATTATGTTTCATGGGGGGGGGGCACACACATTATAAGGGTTATTATATGTGACCAATACATTCAAAATTGTTCATTGTGAATATGTTATGTGACTTTTAATTTATAGCAAAATGTGAATTCAGTTATCTTAACCTTGATATTAGTCAACATTGTGTGTTTGTGTACTATATTCAAGATTGTTAGTATAGTCACATGGAAGTATTTATTTAGTGTTTAAATCATAGTGTCGTATTTGTCACACATTATTTAAGTGTAGTCACAATTCGATACATATGTGTTGATCCCCTTTTATATAGATCCTTGATAAGCTTGTTAAAGCTTTAGTTATCTTAGATAAGCAGTACTAACTATATAAGACTAACAGTACAAATTATATACTGGCAGTACTAACAATGTACTGGCAGTACTAACTATAACTAACAGTACTAACTATTACAACTAGCAGTACTAATGACTTGGTTTATTTTCTTCAATCTTCAGTAACAACACAAATCTTCAAATAGCAGTACTAAGTCCTTTCAGCAGTACTAAGTTGTAGATGTCCATAATTCCCAACAATATGGTCACACATTTCTGATAAGGGGTGTTTGGTCACACATGATTTAAGGGTGACATGATAAGGGGTGTCCTGCTTATTATGCATTTGCTTATTCTAGTGCTTATTTTCTTGATTTTATTAATTTGTCTTTTTATAGCTTAGTTATTAATCTGTTTGTGTTTATTAGAGCTTATGCAAATCTGTTTTAAGTTTAAAATGAAATTGCAAAATTTAAAGGGGTGTTTGGCACAAGCAGCACTAACACATGTTAGTGCTGCCTAGTCACATTTGTCACTCAAATCAGTTTTAGCAAGATTTAATTCAGTTTTTAAGTCAGTTTTAATAAGTTGTTATAGGTTAAAAATCAAGTTTAAGGTTCAAAGTAACCATGGTTTGAATCTGAAGTGTTCTAGTCTAATATTCAGTTTGCTTGATTAATATCTTGATTAGTGGCATTTAGGTGTTAGTTTCATGTTTATTTTTGGTCTATTATGCAGTAGAAATTAGTTTGTTAAAGTGTACAATTTCGACCTTGTCTTTAGTCAAAAATCTGTTTAACTTTTCAAGTCTATTTCTATAGTTTTAAAAGTCCCATCTTCAATAGCCAATTTAGATTAGAATAAATTTGTTTTAAAGTCTGAGATTGATAATATAAGCTTATTAGGTATCAAATTTAATCTGTTTTCACTTTTTAAGTTTTTACAACAGCTTATTCTAGCTTAAACTTAGGGCTAAAATTAACAATTTTCCAAAAACAAAAGTCAGTATATACTGATTTTATCAGTATATACTAACTTTTTCAAGAGCTTTTTCTAGCTTATTTTCTAGGTAAATTTTCTTAATTCTAGTTTTAATTTGTTCCTAGGTTGTTAAACTTAATCTGTTTGAGCTTATTTTGTAGTTTAGCTTTCATTTGCTTAGCTTAATTTAGGGTTGCAAAAGCCCTTTTAGTCTTTTATTAAAACTTGAAAAAAAAACCAAATCATGTTTTTAATCAGCCTTTTTCAAAAGTCTTTTTCTAGCTTATTAGTTATTCAAATTACTTAAATTTTGATTTTTCTTATAGCTTTGTATTACTAAACTAATAACCCCCCCATGTTTTTATTTTTATACATAGCTTTTTTGTTTTCTAGCTTCATTTTTAGCTTAAAAGTGCCTTTGTAGGCTGTTTTATAACTTTATAGCCAAAATTGCTTATTTGATTTCTGAGCTTATGGCTTATTGGATTTGCTTAATTTGTGTTTAGGATTGCTTATTAGGTTAGGTTTAAAGTTCTAGTAGCTTATTTAGTCTAGGTTTGAGCTTATTCAAGCTTTGAAGCCAAGTCAGTTTAGACTTAAAGCCTTAAAGCTTTTTAAGCATTCTGTCAGTTCTAAATAGCTTATTTCTAGCTTATTTTAAGTTTTTAGAAAAAGTTGTTTTACAAAAAGTGCTTATTTTAGTGTTATAAAGCTTTTTCAAAAATAAAATTTCAAAAATAAAAATGTTGGCCGTATAGGGAAGTCCCAGGTTTGAACCCGAGACCTCAACCTTAACTGCCAACACTTTAACACCAACACCCACTACCATCTCGCCCTTGGGACTTTTTCGTTAAACCTTCACACTACTTTACTTTAAACCCTTTTTGCCATTTAAGCCTTTTAGCTCTTTTAAGCTTATTTATAGCTTATTCCAAGAAGCTGTTTGCCCCTTTTATTTTTCCTAGGATTAGAATTGTTCAAAGTACTTTTCATGATTTTTTCAGATTTTTCCAAATTAGTTTAATATTTTTTATAATATTTTTAGATTAAAACTGTTTTTAATTCATAATAAATAAAATAAAAGTCAAAAAAATATAATTCTTTTTTCTAAAATTATTTTTAATCATTTAGGACTGTTAAAAATTAAATTTGAGGTTGTAGGGTTAAAATTTTAGAATTTAGGTTTTTAAAGCTCGGGTTTTGATTCGCTTTATCGTTTTAGTGTTTCAACCTTAATTGCTTTCGTTTTTAGCTTACCTTTAATTGTTTTTGCATGTTATTTGTAGAAATAGAATCCAGATCAAAAATCTTGATTATCCAATCACTCGATCACGAATTTAACCTCGATTCTCAATTCACACCTCGTCGGGATACGACTCGGGAAGGTTTTGGATTTTACTTTGGATAAAAGTAATTTTCTTAAAGCCTTTTTGGAATTCTTATCTTATACTATATTATAATTGATATTATCCTTATATACGTATTTGGACGTATCAAGAGTGCTTATAGAAACTGCTTATTAAACCGTGGCTTTTTCTCCCTCTGCTTATTTTTAACTTGTTTCACTTTTAAAATTTCGAATTTAGCAAAACTAGATAAGTTGTAGCTTATTTGGTTTAAAGCTTTTTCGGTGCAGCTAATTATTTTTAAGCTAAAGTTTTTTAATAAAGTTTTCATTATTAAATATAGTTTTAGTTTATAAAAAGTTTACAATTTTAATTAATAAAAATAGTAGTTTTTAGATTAGCTTATTATTAAGCTATCTTATTGCTTATTATCTAATGCTTAATATTGCTCAGTTTTGAGTCGAGATGGTATCGGTGTACATGAGATGTTTATTATGCCCAAATCGGTGTAACTATGTCAATATACAACGTGTAATCATTAATTGAGGGAAAAATAGTATCCTGAGTTGTTTAACTGTCGATAGTCTCAAATTCTGTACTAAGCATATAAAATCATAGATATTTGAATTGGCCGTTGGAATTTTGCGGATCACACGTGATGTCTTCTTGAGATAAATTTTCTGTACCACCATTCCTAAATAACATTTTCAAACCTGAATTCTTAGTTGACTTGACTTGTGATGGTAATGGGTTGAAACTTTAGATTCGACTCCACAAAAAAAGTTGTAGATCTCTTTTTCATAGTTTCGTAGCTTCTTGAGTCATCAAAAGCGCAATTCGTATGAAGAAATTATGACTAAATCGGTGTAACTATGTCAATATATAACGTGTAATCAATAATTGAGGTAAAATAGTGATCCTGGGATATTTAACCGTCAGATCGTCATCAAATTTGTACCAATACATATAAATACATAGCTCTTGAATTTAACCGTTGGAATTTGCAATCACATGTGTCCTTTTCAAGAATAGTTTGGTTGTCCAATTATAAACAACATTTTCTATACATAATTCTTAGTTGACTTGACTTGTGACAGTAATGGGTTGAAATTTTAGATTTAACTCTAAGATGAAAGTTTTAGATATCTCTCTCCCGGTTTCATGGCTTCTTGAGTCATAAAAAGCGCAATTCGTATGAAGAAATTATGACCAAATCAGTGTAACTATGTCAATATATAACGTGTAATCATTAATTGAGGTAAAATAGTGATCCTGAGATATTTAACCGTCGGATCGTCCTAAAATTTGTACCAGTACATATAAACACATAGCTCTTGAATTTGACAGTTGGAATTTGCAATCACATATGTCCTTTTCGAGAATAGTTTTGTCGTTGTCCAATTATAAACAACATTTTCTATACGTAATTCTTAGTTGACTTGACTTGTCATTTTTTATGACATTATTGGGTTGAAATTTTAGATTCAACTTTAAGATGAAAGTTTTAGATATGTTTCTCCCGATTTCGTGGCTTCTTGAATCATCAAAAGCGCAGTTCATATAAAGAGATTATGACCAAAAAAGGTGTAACTATGTCAGCATATAACATGTTATCATTAATTGAGTGAAAATAGTGATCCCGAAATATTTAACCGTCAGATCGTCCTAAAATTGATACCAATACATATAAACACATAGATCTTGAATTTGACCGTTGGAATTTGTAATCACATGTGTCCTTTTCGAGAAAGGTTTGCTTGTCCAATTATAAACAACATTTTCTATATTGAATTCTTAGTTGACTTGACTTGTGACAGTAATGGGTTGAAATTTTAGATTTAACTCTAAGATGAAAGTTTTAGATATCTCTCTCCCGGTTTCGTGGTTTCTTGAAGTATTTGTTTGTGTTTCTAAAATTTTTATGAAGGAATTATGTCCAAAACAATGTAACTATGTCAGAATATAAAGTGTTATCATTAATTAAGGGAAAATAGTGATCCCGAGATATTTAACCATCAGATCGTCCTCAAATTTGTACCAAATCATCTCATGTGTGAATACAATGTGTGTATACTACTCCCTAGTCACTCTACTTAATCTATCACGTTGCACTCCTTTTCATGTACAACGATACCATCTCGACTTATCCGTTGAACATCTCATGTATAACGATACCATCCCGATTCATCCGTTGAACATCTCATGTACACCGATACCATCTCGACTCATCCGGTTGAACATCTCATGTAACCGCTCACTTCGGGTACCCGCATGCCCGGTTACCGACTAGTATGGTTTGCTTTCGGGTAGTAAAATTAATTACCCTCCCCACGATGCATAATTATTCCAACTAATCAAACTGAACAGCCCCATAAACACCATACGATAAATTTTGGTTTTGAGCGATCCAGTCCGATTCGATCTCGGTACAGACATCGGTCTCGAACCGGACCAGAGTGAACCTATTAAAATTAAAATTTTATTTATATGTTTTTTAAAATAATTTATAAAAAAATAAAAAATAAAAATAAAAGTAAATTTTTTAAAAATAATTATACATATATTATAAATAATATATATAAATCTCTACCCCAAATTTAACACACCCCGCCAACTATTTCACTTTATCCCGCCAACATTTTCACCAAAATTTAAACATAAACCCTGAATTAGATCTGAGCACCAAGTGGGTAATGTGATTGGCAACCAACTCATAAAACAAAAATTAACTAGGAGTTTCATTCAATTTGGTTCCAAATCCTTAAAACTAGAAAATAACTGCAAATCATACATTCATCCATAAAGAAAAAACAAAAACAAAATCTACTGCAATTATTCATATACAAAAGATCACGGCAATCGGTTTCATCTTGCATCAAGTTTACCAATCAATTCTACATCGGATAACAGATTCAAATCTCACTCACAGAACCACGAATGGATATCACATAACGGATTCAACAAAAATCGATCGAATCAAAAAATGCAGGTTTGTGTTTAATAATTTTTAAATTTCTCTTTGTGCTTTTTTAAATTGGCTTTTTGAATCGATTGATTGTAATGTTCAATTTGACTATTTTCATTTTTCTATTTAATGATATAAGGTTTATGTGAAACTTAATTTAGGGATTAGCCGAAAAAACCATGATCAAATAAACATGGGTATAGCGCCAAACAGCCACAAGAATAGTGGGAACGAGAAGTAGAAAGCGCGAAGTCCTAAAGACCAAAAATAGCTGCCCAAGTTAACAGTAGATCCCATGTACTCCGCTGTAAGATGATGACTCGTGAAATTGGTGATCTTTCTGTAAGGAACGTTGATCAGCATGCTGGCGTGGCCGAAGTACCTAATTGACTGAACGTTCATCAAGAAGGATACCAAGAAGCAAACTAATATGCTAAAGAACTTAATAGTTAACCGCAGCTTGGGTCCTTCACTCATATGCCTTGCTGGCAATTTTTGGAAAAAGTAACTAACGTACTAGGTGATAATGTGTTCATTTACATTTTACTATGCTATGACTATGTAAGATACATCAGCTAATAAGATTACTTTTAATCTTGGTTTTGATGGTATGTGAAAAATCATGTCTCTCACATATACATGTACATGTCTCTCACATTCGTAAGGTATTTCATTCAAATGACATTTTCTTAAACATGGAACAGTAGAGTGGTGTAATTTGTTTCAAACTTCATGATCAGGATGACGCTGCCTGTAGATTTATAGGAAAGTGTAGAGGAACTTGTGACCGGTCTTTCTCGTGTATCATGGGAAAAAGTAGATGTCAGTTTTCACAATTTAGTATGATTCGTGCATTCGTTTCTCATAGTGTTATTCAGGTAGTTAGTTTTTTTGTATCTGTCTCATTTTACACGTTTTTTGTATCTGTCTCATTTTACACGTTGTCACTTTTGAAGCTTTTGATCTTTTGTTTGTGACATAGGCACACCAAATTCATCTTGATAAAAATCCAAAACATCCTCAAGCTGCTAAAAAATTTCAGCCATGTGATTAATACTTCATTCATTATAGAATGATACTCACTTGCTCTTTTAAAGTGTATATTTATTAAACCTTTTAAATCATTATCATGCTAAGACAATGCAATATATAGTTAGAGAATTTTTGCCTTGGCCACTGTACAATTTGAAAAATTATGTTCAGAAGATGAGAAAGTATTTCTTTTATACATAGGTACTCAATGAAGCTTATCAAAACTTGAATGATCCTGTGAAGAGAGATGTGTATGATCAGATTCGGACAATTCCATTCTCTTGAAAGTTTTATATTTTGAAAGGCTTGATTTATTTACTTAAAAAAAATTACAAGTAGGCGTATGTAAGTCTTGAGCCAATTCAATCCAAGAAAATATGGTGAAGAGAACAAGAAGAAAACCGTAAGTTCTTTTCACTAGGGTTCTTGAATTTGGCATGTGGGTAACGAGTCAAAATGGGTAGCTTTTGGCATGGATTGAACAAGTGACTTAGGGCCAGTTTGATAACATAATATGATGTAAAACTAAAAATTAAGATCGTAAATGATATAAAGGCTTTTCTGGGTTTGGTTTAAATAAGAAATGACAGGTTAATAAGAGTTCAGCTCGTGAAGCTTCAACATCAGCTGCTGCCCCAAAGGTACTGATTTGTGAAAATTATTGATATGTCTTTTTGGGATAGGTTTAATATCTAAGTAGCGAAAGATGTATGTAGCTGCTTGTTATTTAGTGATGCTTGTTAACGTATTGCGTATTAAAGAGTTAGTCACTACTGTTTGGGAACAAGAATGATTTATGGTGCTAGTGTATACTTTATGCTGCTAATGCAAGATTTAATGCTGCCAGTAGTAATCTCATATGTTAATGCTGCTATTGATACTACTGCTATTGGGTTTAAAAGAAGAAGTTAGTGCTGCCAAGTATATATCTATGCTGTCAAAGTGTTATATAAATACTATACTCATCTAGTAAATTTAACACTTGCATTAGAACAAGAATTCATTTAGGTCCTGGTTGAATTTTCATCTTTACTGCAATTGCCAAATGGGAGTGTAGCTCATATGGTAGAGCGCTCGCATTGCATGCGAGAGGCAAGGGGTGCGATTCCCCGCACATCCTTATTTTTTTCATTGTGTGACTAAATATTACAAAACGCCAAACAAACATAAAATTCTTATGGGCATTGGATGAACAATAGTCACAAAAAATGCACGTTACAAAAAATGCACATTTACTTGACCTTAAAAAGCATACACTCACACTTATTAACACTATTGGCCACTTTATGCTTAATTGTATGTGACTAAATACCCAAAAAAATCATGTTTTGTGTGACTAAATATTACAAAATGCTACACAAACATAAAATTCATGTGGCCATTGAATGAACAATAGTCACACAAAATACACATTTACTTGACTTTAAAACATATGGTCACACTTATTAACACTTTTGGCCACTTTTGGTTAACTTGTATGTGACTAAATAAAAAAAAGCATGCTTTGTGTGACTAAATATTACAAAAAACCACACAAACTTAAAATTCATGTGACCGATAGATAAACAATAGTCACATAAAATACACATTTAATTGGTTTTAAAAAGCATATAGTCACACTTATTAAAACTTTTGGCCACTTTTTTTTAAATTGTACGTGACTAACTCCAAAAAACAACACACGTTCTGTGACTAAATCATCACAAACGTCACATTAATTATATATTCATGTGGCCACAAGACGGGGAAAATAGTCACACAAAATACACATTACTTGAAATAAATCTCTTAAATGCTCATATATTATCATATTTATGTGGCCAACGACGAACATTAGTTACTCTCAAAACCATTCTTGTGATATACAAGTGTTTTACGGTCAACTAAATACTGATTAATCCAATAAAACTTGTGCCTAATTCGTCACACATATTCGGGCTTTGGTCAATCGTTTTTAATGAAAAAGGCCACAAACTCAAAAATGTCACTGTAGGAGACCTACGGTGGCGCGATCTTTAGTGACAAACAACAAAAAAACGTGTGTGACTAAATGCATATCGTCACACATTTTTAGAGTGACCAATACCACTTTTTGTACCAGTGTACGAAGGTGTGGATTAACCGTTTTCAACTTTTGAGCTCTTTCTCATTTCTTTTCGTCAGTTTTTCGCGGAGTATTTTGGTCGATTATATCGTTCTGAAATTTCTGAGCGGTGTTGTGCTTGTTGTATTGATGTCAATTTACCCAAGTGTTCTGAGTTGTTTTCGCTTATCTACCACACAAACCATATATGAGATTAAAGTGTTGATAATGAGATAAAGTCTGGTAATTTGCGATGGTTTTGTAAGAATTAAAGATTTAGACATCGAGTTTGGAATGATATGAATATTAGAAATGGATTTTAGGATGAATAGGAGGATTTTGTGTGGTTAAGGCGAACACTTATACAATAAGATAATTTTGTACGAGTATTGATTTTGAGTGTTAATTAGGTCATTGCCGGGTAAATTATGCGCGTCCATAGAGATTTATTGTGTTCTGCTTTATTTGAGATTGTGCGGTTTCTTTGATTGCTGATTGATGTGAGTTCTCGTAGCCCTACTTTTTACTGGTTTTTCTATTGGAGGATATTGATACTCAAACGTGTTTTGAAATATTTTGAATTGAACTGTGCAAAATGTGGTTTTGTTTTTGGGACAAGTTATGTGCTTATGACTGCTATTTGAATATTATGTGTTGATTTACTTGCATGTACTGTGTTTGGCATGGATGGTTCTGTGTGGTTCTTGCATCGTGTTGTGTCTGTGACCTACAAGGTTATGTGTGGTACTTGCATGTGTTATGTTTGGCATGCAAGGTTTTGTGTGGTTTGCCCTAATATTATGCTTCAGCTGGTAGGCCCTTTAGGTGCGTTAGTGATTTAGGAGTTGCGACTCTAGGTTTATTATTGGATGTTGAGATATGACTAGCGGGGATGTTATGTCTTGGATTGTTAGCATATATTCACTATCATATAGCACTATTGTCCACTGTTGAAATATTGGCATAACAACTTTTGGGTTTAAGGTCAAACCTACGAGTTCACCAACATTATTGTTGACGTTTTCGAGTATCATTTTCGGGTGTGTCAAATCAAAGGTATGTGATTGGTATTGGAAGAGAAATTATGTAACCCAAGGGGACTGGGTTGAGATGGATGAAATTTCAAATTATGTCAATTTTTAACTTGTAAAGTTTCTGTAAACTTCAGTTTTATGAATGTAAATTATAAAGTGTATGATCTTGTATCTTGTACGATGAATGGAATCGTCGCATCCTGTGCTTCCGCCACTGACGGGGTGTGACAGATTGGTATCAGAGCCAAGGTTATAGAGAATGCCGGTTTTTATAAAATAAAAGGCGCAACTATAACCAGAAAGTGAAGTCTATTTTAGTAAAACCTCGAACATGGCTAAAGTCAAATAATCCAAGCAGTTCATAGTATTTTTCTTAAATTACGCACAGCCTGATCAACTATGCTTAATTCAGGAAGGACTATGAAATGATGAGGTTAGTTTTCCAAAAGTTATGTTAAAGGAGGGAAGGGATGTGTGAGTAATATGACCACCTAAAAATGATAGGATGTAAAGTGATGAGAACACTTGCGGGTGTTGAGATTGAGATTATGTTGATTTTATGATTGCCATGTTGCCATAGTAGTAGTAGTGTGTGATGCCTAGAGAGTGAAAGTAAAATCGTCGCGGGTAGCGATGATTGATCGATTGATGTTGGCCATGATTGCACTAGAGTAGTGCGTGTTGCCTTGAGAAATTTTATGGATAGTCACAGGTAGCGACGTGATTTGAGAATGTACTTTGAAGAAATTTTCCAAGGTCAAAGTCAAATGTTACGCTGCCAAAAATTTTCCAAAGTAGCGAGTTGACAGAGACTTTCATCTAGCGACTTGTCATTCATTTTAGTGAGTTGTGACAGGGACAAATTGAAGACCTTATCTAAGCTGATTACTAGACGTTACTCTGCCGATTTTAAAACTCCTTACCAATTTGTCATAATTCCCTAGTGACTTGAACCGTAACAAACAAACTTGGACTATTGATCATTAAGGACTTATAATTTATACTTAAACTTTAAAGGTTCCTTAAACAATCTTCATTTCACGGTTTCTTCTTGACTTTGTAAAATCCCTTAAAGGTTTACACTTTTCCGGTTTTAGTCATAGATTTATAAAATCCCGAGTTATCCTAAGGACTTAACCAATTTAACTTTAATCAAGCAAATCACAATCACTTAAAGGATCCATTCTTATCATTTCACATCAATCTTTCAAAATGTCAACTCAACAAGACATTTATGCGGCTGGTTCTGAAAACCACCCTTCTATGCTTAACAAAGAGAACTATGTTCCATGGTCATCACGTCTTCTCTGTTATGCTAAGAGCAGACCAAATGGAAAGTTAATCTACAACTCCATTATGAATGGTCCATATGTCAGACGAATGATTCCTGAACCAGGTGATCCAGTCCGTACAGTTCCTATTCCTGTAATGTTTCATGAACAAACTGATGATGAACTTACGGAAGCAGAAATTAAGCAAATGGAAGCTGATGATCAAGCAATTCAGACCATTCTTCTCGGTCTTCCCAAAGACATATATGTTGCTGTTGATAGTTGTGAAACTGCTCAAGAAATCTGGTTACGTGTTCAGCAGATGATGAAAGGTTCTGACATAGGAATTCAAGAGAAGAAAGCTAAGTTGTTTAATGAGTGGGAAAGGTTTACTTCCACTGATAGGGAATCGATTGAGTCTTACTATCATCGTTTCTCAAAACTGATGAATGATTTCAAGAGAAAAAAAACAACACTTCCCAGAAAAGAATGCCAGAATCTCAAGTTCCTAAACAACAATACAACCACAATGGAGTCATGCTTGTTACCATTGTTCATCCAAAACAAAGGACTTGCATACCAACAGGATTACACTCATTATATGACTTCTTTAAGATACAATCAAAAGGAGGAACGAATTGGAACTAAGAGCTAAACAACTTGCAAAAACACAAGATCCTTTAGCACTCATGGCCAATTCAAACAATTCCTTTAAGTATCCAGTGTTTCACCCTGATCTACCATCATCTAGTACCTACATACAACAACCACTACCCATCAACAACAACTATAACCCACAACCATCACTCAACCAGAACAACAAGCCCAAAAAACAAACCTATGTCCAAATCACGAAGACATATAACAGAACCCTACAGCTTGTGCAATTTACACCGACAAATGCTTTAAAAAAGGGTCAAGGCATACATTACAAACTACGCTCTATGCACCAAACACAACAAACAGAACCAAAGAATTTCCATCAACGCTCTCAAAAAAAATAGGCATTATTACTCCGTTCCGGGTATAACAGAACTTCAATCAGAACTACATGCAATAACCTATGCCAAATCTCAAAGACATTACAGACCCTACAGCTGCAATGAACACGGCACTTGCTTTAATGGCCAAGGCATTCAAACTAAACTACTCTACACCAATAAAAAACAACCAGAGAATTTCATCCAACCCTTGAAATAGGCAGATTGCTCAGCCAGGTATGAACTTGGGTCAAGATAATCAAATGCAGATGGTTGGAGGAAATGGGGGAATCATTTTAGATAGTATGCTGGGCAGAATGGAGGGGATCAGGTTGTTCAGAATGCAATTCAGAATCTGGGTGTTTAGAATGTTGGAAATCAGAATGGGATAATTGTTGTTTCGGGTATAGCTCATTAGAATGGAAATGGTAATGTTGTAGCAGCACGGGCTGAGGGTAATGCAAATGGGAACATTGGTAATCAGATAAGGTGTTACAACTGCAGATGATTGGGTCATCTTGCTAGGAACGGCACAGTCAGACCAAGGAGAAGGGATGTTGCTTATCTTCAGACCCAGTTGCTGATTGCTCAAAAGGAAGAAGCAGGAATCCAACTACAAGCTGAAGAGTTTGATTTGATGGCTGCTGTGGCGGATCTGGATGAGATTGAGGAAGTCAATGCAAACTGCATTTTGATGGCTAATCTGCAGCAAGCATCTACATCGGGTACTCAGTCTGACAATGCTCCCGTCTATGAAATAGACGGACCAGCTGAGGTATAACTTCATGAAAACTGCTATAATAATGAGATATTTAATATGTTTACTCAAGAGGAGCAGTATATTGAGCTACTCGAGCCTATTCCTGAACCACACCAAGTACTAGAGAATGACAGTAATGTTATTTCTAAGGTTTCTAGTGTAGAACAAGGTGGGGGAACAGTAGAACAACATTCTGCAAATGTTGAGGAAACACATGCATACCATGAATCATTATTTCATAATTTAGCTGCTGAAGTTGAGAAAGTCAACTCGGTCAATCAAAAAATAAAAGAAAAAAATGCCGAATTGACCACTGAGCTTGCTAGATATAAAAATCAAGAAAGGTGTTTTGAAATTAGTCAAGAAAAATATGACAAACTTGAAAGATGTTATCAACAGTCTGTTTATCAAGAAAAATGTCTTTCTAAAAAGATAAATGCACTTTATTTAAGTTCAGGTAAACAAATAACGGCTTTGAATGAGGAAATTTCAAACTTAAATAAACAGCTTTCAAAGGAAAAATCAACCGTTTCTTCTCTTCAAGAAGAAAAGAAAAGGTTGAAGTCTGATTTCAAAATACGCGAAGATGAGCTTCTTGATAAACAAATTCAACTTGAGAATAAAGTAAAGGAATTAGATAATATCTTGATTAAAACGGGTCAATCGATTCAAACGATGCACATGCTTTCACCTAAGCCAGACTCATTATAACCATAAAACCGAACCGTAGAAAATGCTTTGGGTTATCAAAATCGGTTAGCAAAAACAACAGAGTTTGTATAATGGCAAAGTTCTATTAGAGAAGCATGATCCTTCGACTGTATATGATTCGGAGGAGACACTAGAACTTGCTCAAGAGAGTCGCTTAAAAATGCAACTATTAAACAAAGAAATAAAACCAGCAAATTATACAAAGATTAATCATCTTTTGGGGGTTTTTGTTTCTTAAATGACCAAGTCACATAAAGAGTTGTATCTTTCAAATACTTTTAATACGGTCAATGTTTCTAAATCAATTTCAATACCAAATGAAGAGTTTTCGGATGACACTACACCAAGTGTTGCATGGAAATTCCTGAATGAGGTAAAAAGCACCATTGTGACCCTTCAACTTGTTGTCAAACAAAAAATGACTTTGGATAAACACAATTGGTCATCTTCTGCTCACCAAGAGATTCATAAAATTGTAAAAGATGAAATTTCCCTTATCGTTAACCAAGTTGACGCTAGAGTGCAAAATTTTGAAATACAATTTTTGAAAGAAGCAGCCAAATTTGTTTGAGACTTCTAATATCTTGCAAAAGAAGTTGATGAATCTCTTGCTAAGCACAAGGCATTGGAATTGGAAATTGAGCGTCTCTTGAGAGCAGTTGTCATTCAGGATATTATGTCTATTGTACAAAATAATTCAGTTGTAGATACTTCAAATCTCCAAACTAAGCTTGAACGTACGAAGGAACGTTTCAAAAATTATATAATTCAAAAGGAGAATGAATATGCTAAACTTTGGAATGATTGGTACAAAAAATGTAAAGAATGCAAATATGACAAAATTACGTACAATAAGGCTTATAATGACATGCAACAAAAGATCGAATGGTTGCAAGCTCAGTTGGAGATCAAAAGGGTATAAGTAAGGATACTCCATGTGTATCAGATACCCTTGATCCTTTGCCTCCGAAACTTGAAAATGAGAATGTAGAATTAGAGTTTCAGGTCCGAAATTATGAAAAGGAAAATGCTCATCTTAAGACCATGTACAAGAACCTTTTTGACTCTATCAATGTGACACGGACTCATACCAAAGCAATAATTGACTCTTTGCAAAACAAATTACATGACACGATTTATGAAAATGCTAAGCTAAGAGCCTAGTTATTCGATAAGGTTTCTGAACAAAAGGACACCACTTGTGGAACGAGTGCGAATACTAAGTTTGCAAAGCAATCAATCTTGGGAATACCACCTTCTTCTTCTAGACCCAAACTGTATGCTGTCACTCCTCTACCTAAATCTACGGCTATTCCTAAGGTTGGTGAGACGAATGCTCTGTCAAATCAAGTTACTTCAAACTCGGTTCCTTCCTCTCAAGAATTAAAAGTTGTGAAAAATGATAATGTGATTGCCCCTGGAATGTTTAGGATTGATCCCCATAAGACTTCTAGGAAAGACAACTTTGTGCCTAACAAACCAACTAATGTAAGCGTTAGGACAAATCCGATCACTGTTTCACAACCTCATGTCATCATCAAGAAAGCTATTAATTATGACTCAAATGGTTTCTCTTCTACAGGAGTAGACATCACTACTAAGACCAGAAGGCCACAGCCTAGGAGCAATACAAAGATTGATAGGGTCCCTTCTGCGTCTAAGAGTAGTCGCATCATGAATAAAGAAGTCAAAGTAGAAGATCACCCGAGGAATTTACTTCTTTCTAAGAATAAGAAACATATATCATCTGAATGTAATAACATCAAGCTTTCTATTCGGAATGATAAATCTAAAATTGTTTGTGCTATGTATAAGCAATGTTTAATTACGGTTATTGTTAATCATGATGTCTGTGTGCTCAACTATGTGAATGACATGAATTCTCGTGCTCTCAATAAGAATTCAATGTTTCAAATGTTGAAATCAAAAGAAACATAAGCCAAAAGTCTAGAACGTAAAAAGGTAGGGTTACAAGAAAAGACTTGCTTCACCAAAGCCTTGTACACCTAGATCTTGCCATAGGTGGTTACAACCGGATGAATTTTTACCTTAACAGGAAATGATAAACTGCAACCAGTGAATCTGAGTGTCAATCTTTTTTTTTTTTTTTTTTTTTTTTTTTTATGACTGCTTTAAAGGTGATAATGCTGTACTTCAACCTTCGGAATCTACATGCCAAATGGTTCCTAAATTCAACTTTCTCTATGTCATGTTATCAAAAATGGTTAGATACTCTGCTTTTCCGATGCTTTCGAGTATAAAACCGGAATGACAAAGAAAATCTTGGAGGACAATTGAGTGCGACAGTTGATGAGACTTCTGCAATGGCTTATGTATAAGTCAGTACATAACCCAGTCCTCAAATAAAAGGGGGTGTACCGCTTCATGCGCACTTTACCTTTAAATAGAGAGAAATTAAAAAAATCCTTCTTGTTTTCAAACCTTTGAAACACATTTTTTCAAGAATTTTTCAAAATGATTTTCAAATCTTTTAAAAATTCTGTGTTCAACACTCCCTTCTCATGTCGCTTTCAAAATTCGAATCATTCGTTATAAGTGGATCAATTTTTGAGGGGGAGCTTTTTGAAAACCAAGTTTTAATTCTTTTAGACACATCCTCTCATACCTTCTTTTGTGTGTCTTAAACATTACACAATTGTATATATTTATCAGAAAAGAAAAATATAAAAATATAAAACCTATAAAAGCAAAATATAAAATCAAAAAAGTTCAAAATATACCAAAAATATTCTTCTCCGACATGTCTCTCATCCAATCGATAACATTTGCGCACCTAAGAATGTTGATTAGTATTAAACAGGGTGAATAAATGATGTTCGAGTCCGAGAATTTCAAATGCTTTCAAAACATGTCTCTTCAAATTTTCTCTACGACTTCTAAGTAAATGTCAGCTTAGGACTCGGTCTCTAAAGAAAGGAAAATGTTCATTTATGACCATTTATCCTACACAACGGGAAGTTCATATATCTCACATATTTTCCTGTTGAGCACAATTTTTCAAGATATTTTCAAAAGGAAAATTTCAAATTCTTTCAAAATTGGGTGCTCAACAAACTCCCACTTTAAGTTTTCATTCTATTCTATAATTGAGGGGGAGTATAATAATATGATTCATTCTACATGCACTCTTGTTCTCCCAAGACTTAGTTAGGCTCATGTGAATTCTGGACATTAACTTGTTTTAAAACACTAATTGTCAAAAATTGTAAACACGTATGCAATTTTTTAGGGGGAGAATAGAGATTAAAATGTGATCATTACAGATTAATAGCAGATACGATCTTCAATCTATAAGTGCGTTCCCAAACCTCGCATGTGCAAAACTCTTTCATAATATGGTGCATATGTGTAGGGGGGAGCTTTTTGGTAACTCTGGAATCTCTCAATGTGTTTTAAATGATTTCTCAGACACGTTGATTGATTTTTATAAAATGGTTTTATGGATCTTCATGGCAATACCCCAAAGACCGACCAACCGTTATTTCTCAAGGAGTTATAAGGTGGTTAAGGTTAGGTATATTCGTTCCATGATCCAGCCAGAACCGGAGGAATTACCCAGAACACTCATTAGATAGAGTTAAAAGTCTAGTATGATCGAAAAAAAAGGAGTAAAGTGAGAATAAGGGAATAGTGTCGACTGAGATGGAGCTAGTACTGGAACAAACCCAACAAGGTACTAGTTATGAAGTCTCGGTAAGCACTGAAGGGGTTGAAGAATGAAAAAGAATTATACGGATAAAGGGTGAAAAAAAGAATCCATCCATACAAAATCTTAGGCAGAAACCGGGGTCAATACATAGTCTATCGGTAATCACAAGGATGATTTTGTTATTGAAGATAAGGCGTAATGGACAGTATGCATTGCACAACACTCCCTTTGGCCATCAGAATCTCTCAAAATCTATTTTTGTTAATTTCTCACGGAGATCAACAGATTTCTATCAGCTTTGTCATTCCGAGATCGTTGATATTGAAAAGGTGGCAGTCCGCTCAGCCTCCGTCTTACAAATTCACAAATGTTCAATTAAGAGTATAGAAGCCAACGAGATCACAAAATCTCACTTGGACACTATTTTCATATAAAAAATGGTCGTACATCATTATTCAACATTTGGTGTTCAAGAGTCCTTATGCATTATCCTTGTGATACAATGCCAGAACATCAAAAGTCATACTCTTTAGTATTCACAATGACGATATAAATCCTACTTGAGCCAACATCAAACAAGCTCTTGGTAGGTGGCTTGCGAGATTCTATATGAATCAAGCTTGTGTCAACTGGATATCGGTAATGGTCAAGTATATGAATTGACGACTCAATCAGAATGATAGTAACTATCTGATTCACTCTTACCGTGTTGTCTGCTTTGAAACGCTCCGGTAACGAGAACGGCTAGTACAGCTGCGAAACACTGTCAATGAGATTCTTATGAATTCTACCTGATCACAGGCAGTATTTATACTGATTAACGGGGAACCATGGTTATTATAACCGTATTCGACGAAGTGACAAAGACACTTTCATCTATGTATGTTTATTACTAACCTAAACTTGCAGGTTTCCCGACGGTAGCAGCTTCCAGTCCAGGACGAGTCAAAATTCAAGACCTCATGCTCAATCGACAAAGATAAATTCATGATGAAAGCTCAAGTACATGTTTCTAAGTCTTTCACAATCTCTGATGTATAAGCACTTCCTCAAAAGAACATCATCGACAAGATTACTCATGAAGTTCAAGTAATCATGCCAACGACAAGGTTGAGGGAGATTGTTAGCAAGTTTTCAAGACCTTGAGCATGAGGGTGGCGACACAAGATCGCAAGGCGGCATAAAGATTCAAGGATAAATATTTAAGAGATCTTAACAGTCAAGACAAATCAAAGCCAAAGATCACGATATTAGTATTTTGTCAAAGTATATCAAGTTAAAGATCAAGATCCAAGATCACAAGCATGCAAAACGAACTTCAAAAGAATTCCCAAGACAACATGGTTCCAAGACTAAAGAACGAAACAAGAAGTGATGCCTTATGCAATGACCACCCCTTAGGGGGAGATTGCTAGACCTAGTATTATGTGAAGTGATGGTCATTAAGACTCCCGAACCTTGTATTAGTCTAGTATATGTTCCTGGGAATTCTATAATGCTAATTGGGCCTAGTTACAGGCTTTAAGCCCATTAGATAGCAAGCTCGGCCCATGTACACAACTATATAAATCCCTCTCCAAGTGTGGAGAGGGTGTTGCTCCATTTTTTCTCTTTTAGTGAAGTAACCATTTTCTTTGTTTTAATTTCTCTCTCTACAACGTTTCTCTCTCTAGTTTTCTCTTGCGATTTGAGTGTTCTTGTATGTGAATTGATAAGCTAACAATTACATTCCTTGTATATTGACTATAACAGATCCATGGATCAAATAAATTACCATCGATGCTCAA